>JANHGB010051674.1:0-20327 GCA_026283785.1 Coracopsis vasa | reverse complement strand
GAGACAGCTCCTCAAAACACAGGGCGTTTCAGTGCTCATGAATCTGGAATCAGCTGGCCCACCTTACTACCGTTAATCTGCTGCTGACAGTGGAGTTCACTGACTTGTGTACCTAATATATTTTCAGACAAAAAAGGGGTTTTCTTTGATGGGATTTCTCTATGTTTTTAAATTTTTAAACAAGAGAAAACAAACAAACAAATGCAGGGAGCCTTTTTAACCCAAACTACTGTACTTTCAAGTACTTTGAAAACCTGCATTTCAAAATCCATTCTCTTCCTTAGCAAACACTTTCTGACAGCAAAACCAAGCCTGGTGTTTTGTCTGAAAAAAACCCCAGACTTGTTCAGGAAACATTTTTGAAAGTTTTCCTTTTGTTTCACCCAAATTTTCCTGCAGGGAGAAATATGTTCAGCTTTTCCTTCCCCAGAACTGGCAGGAGCAGGGATGAGCCAGGGCTTGACCCGGCTCCCACAGAACCCCCTGCGTGCCCCTGCCAGCCTCCCAACCACCTGGATCTGGCAGGGCCATGTTGCACAAGGTGACAGCTTTAATGGCTGGCAGCTGACAGCAATAGGAGGTCTCATTCCTCTGTCTCCCTCCTCCCCTTGGTAGGGGTCTCCTTCCTTCCCTGTGCCTGTCCCAGAGCCTGTTTAACTTGATGGACCCTGTGACAGGGCTCAAAAGGTAAGTTTGATGCTGGGTTAGCGAGCGCAGCTGGTTGCCAGAGGTTCTGGATAATATCCTTGGGAAGAGGAGGGGAGCGGGACTTCTTCCTTTTCAAGAGCAAATTGTCAGGTAACTTCTCCCTCTGCAGTGCTGGCCTGACCAGTAGATCCAGCTGAGAGGTTTCCCATGCTACCTACTTATATACTGTAAGGATACTAACTTCCTTGCAAAACCAGTGTCAAAGGGAGTAACATACCTTATCTAAATCGTACAGGACTCCCTGCAACAGAAAACACAAAATTGTGATTAATTTTGCAGCATAACAGCACTATGAGAAACTTGATGAACGAACCATGAGAAATTTAATGGACTATGAGAAAGTAATGTTTGTCAGTCAACAGGAATCAGAAATTGGTCACAAATAAGACCAGGGCTGGAAGGGAAGAAGAGCATCAGCGCGATTTCCCTGTATCCCACTCCCACCCCCTGGCTGCCCCAGCATCTCAAGGAGGTTCACTGCTCATCCACACAATGAAAAAGCATTACACGTACCAGGCGTGAGTTTCTTTTCATGTCTTTTAGCTGAGTAGTCAGCTTATCCAGCTCTGTCTGGTGAACTTCCAGATACTCACTGCAAACACAAGCCAGAGAAGGGATGCATGAACTCTGCAGCACACAGTGAGCTGGCTGCTGATCATCCTAAAAGAAAATCTCTCCAACAGATGTCTTTCTTTACTGGATATGTTTTCAGACAAGAACTCATCCACGTCAACCTGCCCTAAATGCAGCTCTCTGCTGCCTTTTGGGGAATAAACAGGAGCCAAGTATTTAGCTGTGTATTAGCTGTATATTAGCTGTGTATAGCACTTACTTAGCTTGGTGTTCTCCTCGCACTGAACAGTCAGTTTCAAGTTTGCTAATCTGCTGCTAACTTTGTGGGCTGGTGCCTTCCAGTTACTGCCCTAGTATCTGGCTGGTAAAAGCCCCATTATTGTCTGGGATGTTATCTCAAAGGAGACAGGATTCTAAGAAATCCTATTTCTGATAGGATTCTAAGAAATTCAGAGTAAAGAAAAAGTAATCTAATTGTGAAACCCCAGCCTTTGGGAGATTTCCTAGCAATTTCAGTGGAAATGGGATTCTGCCCCCTGTATCCCTGTTTCCTGTGCAAGTATTTCAGATCCTAAGCGTTACAATCCATTTTCCAATAGGTATATGCTGCTCTCCTACAGCTAAGGATCCCTGTTCCTGTGATACATTTCTCTAGGCTATAAAATGTCACAGAAAGTGTCAATCGGAAGCAGGATAAAGGCTCTTACTCCAGGCCACTCTTCAGGGCTCGGTAGACCTCTTCCATCCTTTTAGGCTGGGGCTCTTTGGGCGTGGTGCTGTTCTTATGGCCCAAGTTATGCATCTTCTTCACCTTAGCTTGGGGCTTCTTGAGTGCAGAGGAATTTTCAATAAAGGAGTTACACCTGCAAGGGGAACATCAAAGAGGAGGAAACCCCTTTAAATCACAACCATCTCAAAGGAGGCGTAGCTTGGAGAAATCTTCTGATATTATCTCTGCTAGCAGAAAGGAATCTGGTGCTGTGCCTGCCAGTTGAGGGACTGTGTTTGTTTACAGGTTAAGAGGTCTCAGCAGCCCGGGACATGCGCTGTAGGCTTTTGATGTGCCAGTTGCCTTGCCGAGATGCGAATGCAGGTCTGGAAATGCCACACTGAGCGTGAGGCTCCTCAGACGTTTCTCTGTCTTATACCATGCCTGTCCTGCCTCACATTGCTCAGCCACAGCCATAAAAGAGCTGAGCTACATCCAGGTACTAAAAACAAAGGGGAGCCCAGATAATCTCAGCCATAAAACGTGGGGGTTCCTAAGGAAGATTTGGCTCAGTTAAGAGTGCCTCTGGAGGACAGCATCACACCTCTGGTCTTGACCGTGGACCATATTTAGCTTTGTATGGAAAAGGGAGGATAATTGTGCTACGTATAAATGAATCTCCTGGGGATAGGTCAGCATCTAACAACCACTGCTGGCTTGACCTGACAACAGGAGGCAGCCTTTTGTCTGCTGTTCCTCAACTGCTAACTGGTGGTCCGGCACTGGGAGGTAGTGATTTCCACAAGATAAAATTAATTGTAAAGTAGCCTCTGGGGGCACTGGGGACTGGACAACTTGCTAAGTGCCTGATTCAAAGCCCTAAATCCTGTCTAGCTGAAGAGTAGTGCAAGGAAAGGCTCTACAGCCAAGCTCTGCCCTGTTTCTAGCAGGACATGAAGGCAGGCAGCCCCGCAAGGGAAGCAGAGGTGTTTTGAATTCATAGCAGCACTGCAATGGAAAAACTGTCTTTTAGGTAGGAACAGTCTTAAACTGGGGGCGGTGGGAAGTGTGTCGTGTTCCTGCACATGTCGCATGTTGAAAAGATCACTGCATAAGTTAGTAAATTAAAACGATTCTCTGAAATGCTCTCACAGCTCTGAGGCATGTGAGGAACGCCTGCATTAATGGGGGAGAGGCAAACAGGCACTTGGTAGTTAAGGTAGATGGTAGCAGCTTAATTATACAAACAATACATAGAGAGATTTTTGCCTAGAAGGTTTCCTCTCACAAGTCAGGGAGAAGGCAGTCCTCTCTCACCTCTTTCCCACCTTCACCCTTAAGCCCCAGCGCTCCCTTAGAATCCGATTTGGAAATTCCCCTTAGAAAGCACAGCACTTACCTGGAGCGTCTCTCCTGAAGCCCGCTGAAGCCAGCGAAAGACTGGCTTCTAATAATCCCATTAGGACCTCCTGGAGAGAATGAATGTGATCCTATTGACATGATTTCAGGGAGCCTGGAAGATATTCCTGAAAAACAACAGAAAGCAGGTCAGTGATGGTGGAAGGTAAGAGGCAGGCAGTGAGGCTGGGGCTGCCTGGTGTCCATTAGTTATGGTAAGGTGTAACCAAACCCCAGGAGGAGCCATGAGCCAGGGCACGAATCTGTTTGCGTTGCCAAATTGTCCTGACCCAAAAATAAAATTGTCCTATTTTAACCTCTGACTTATGGCCCAGGATCTACTGAAAATGTGCCAGAGACACCGAGGGGGTCTGAATGTGGGACTAGGAGGCTGAAGCACCTGGCTCCTAGTCCCAGTGCTATTCCTGATATCTGCCATGCCTGGCGTGTTTCTCCCCCAGTCCTGGCGTCTCCATCTGCTACATCAGGGTGTCCTGGAGATTATTCTGGGAGCTCTTAGGGTGCACTCACCATCACTGCAAAGTGATATTGCATATAATAAAATTTTTAAAAGAGGGTTCATTCAGCATGAATCAAGTCCTGCAGCTCCCCTTTGATCCTTGCTCCTTTTCCCCACGGTTGTTCCCACCTGGCCGCTGAGAAGGAAGAGGCAGGGAGTATATGCACAGCTGCAGCATTCCATGATGAGAGAGGGATGCTCTCCATCATGAGAGCAAGTTCCTCCATCATGAGTAAACAAGTTCCAGGTACCATATTCTCTGCATATCACACATTTGGGAGGAGGCTTCAGCATGCTGGGAGGAAGCCCTTGCTCTGTGTGTTTGCTCGTTTCCAATGCCCAGCTCAGCATCTGCACCAAACTAAGGTGGTTTCAACCCACAGAGAAATAGCAAACAAGTGGCATGGTTCATAATAGCTCCATCAACTTGCTGCTGCCATGAGGGTAAAGGGGGGATGCTTCCCTCTTCCTCTACTGTGAGGGTGGTGAGACACTGGAACAAATTTCCCAGTGAAGTTGTGGCTGCCCCATCCCCGGCAGTGTTCAACGTCAGGCTGGATGGGGTTTTGAGCAACCTGGTCTAGTGGAAGGTGTCCCTGCCCACAGCAGGGGGTTTGGAACTAGATGAGCTTTAAGGTGCCTTCCAAACCAAACCGTTCTATGGTTCAATGACTCCAGCGCTGGACTCAGATGGTCCCAGTTCATTTCTCTCCAACAGCTGGGTCAAGGGGTGAGTTTGGTGCCAAGGCAGGATTGCATGGCAGGGGCTGGAGCTGCCTGCAGGCAATGGAAATGATGCCTTGTGAAACCATGACCTGCAGGCTGAGGAGGTCTTCAGGAGATCATCCTCTCATCCTCACAGATAAGGAATGATGACAAGCGCCCAAAAAAGCACCCACCTGTGAAGGTGACAGATTTGTAATGTAAACCTTCACAGTCAAGCCTATTTATTAAAGATAAGCACCAAAGCTGCATGGCTGTACAGCAAACACTCACTAGAGAAAGCAAACATGTGGGGAAACACTGTGCGCCATCCAGTTATGTTTAATTAGTAGCACTAAGCTGGGTAAATACTCTTTGAGGTGGCAGTAGGTGCCATGGCGAGCTACTGCTTCTCTGTGGAGGGGACTGCATTGCGTGAGGTGCTGCTTCATCAGGGGTATTTCTGCAAGGGCTCTGCTAGGAATACTTCTTTCAGTCCCAGCATTGCCAGTGCTACTGGTAATGTGAAGCTTTCTCTATTGCACAACCAAAACAGTGTACATCTTCCTGTTTTGGAAGCAAGGGCTGCAGTGAGCATGTGAGTGGGCATACCACCTGGGCTGCAGTTGCAATTAAGGCCAGTTCTGTCTGCAGGCTCAGGAGAAACTGCAGTGAGGATGCACTTTAGCTACTGTACTTGCACAGTGGTAAACATGCTCCAGCCACAGCTGGAGATACTTGATTCTTCAGTCAGTGAGAGCCCAAATTTGGGCCTACACTCACCCCTAGCTCCTTTAGGCTCTCAGCACACCTCTGCAGAGCTGAGCTGTGCTTAGGCTTGCAGCTACCCAGCACCTGGCTGAAGTTACTCTGCAGCTTCCAGGGTCACACCTCGCATCCCAGTAGAGGGCACAGCATCCACCCATGCCAGTCTGACCATTCAAACCCAACCGAGAACCAGCTCCTGCGAGACAAAGCGGAAACCACCCCATCACAGTACTCTGGGAGTCTGTCTAGCAAGTTCCCTTTGGTTTTGCAAATAACCCTAAGATGGTTAAGCTGCGTGCCAAATGCTCCCATTTGCATACAAGGATTTGCATTAAAAGTGGGTCCAGAGAGCCAAGGAGCAGAAAATCCCTCGCAAGTGTTCAGTGCTTGCATCGTTTGATAGGATGATTAACACACATCCTGACAGCAGCTGGAGACCTATGAGGGCAGAAGCTAAACAACACTGACAGTCAGAGGAGATTTAAATGCATAAACATCAACCATTCCTCAAAAAATAAGAGGAATAAAACCAGCTTGATGTTGGGTCCTAATCATGATCACATTTGCTATAAAAATATAATTACTTTAGATACAAACTCAAAATGCTAACATCTTCCATGCAATTGATATGTTCTGTATTAATGTGAATGAAAGATGAATGGGTTTGCCTCTGAACAAAATCTTTGTGTCCAGATGTGACCATGTGCCAACAGACTGGAAGTGTTTTGGTTTTCCTTTGGGTAAACTTAAAAAATTAATAATTTTGGAAAAGGAATTTACTTATTTTCTTTATTTTGCTCAAGCACTCAGATGGCTTTGCAATGCTTTAGCAGCTAAGACTTTCCCAGAGATACAGAAGGAAGTGTGGAAGAAGTGCAATTGAGATGCAAATTGAAGACCTGCCTGGAGCTGCTTTTGCTTTGCTTTTGCATAAAATGGTCAGAACTCAGAGTGCAGATAAGCTTGTATTCTCTCTATATATTATATATAATCTTAGTGATTAATGTATGTTTGGTTTCTGTACAGAAGCAAACTGTGACAAAAGGAGGTAACAGAGTCGGAACTGATGAAATCTCCCAGTTACTTTTCAGTTTGTCAGATTAGAGGTTGACCCTACTGTACAAACACAATCTGTTCCTAAGATTTAAACTTACATTGTTGACATCTCAAATACTTCCAACTGACCTTACAAAATAACACTGACTCCACCAGCAGCAGCCTCTTAGCCCAGACTCACATAGACAGCAGCTGCATATGGGCACTACGTCACTGGATTATTTATGATACCTACATCTAGCAAAGATACTTTGAGTAATGAGTATTTGTCACATTGTTGTAATATACTTTGGCTCTTAAACCATTACCAGGCCTTTGTGCTATCAGCTAAATAGACCTACCTCTGCATTTAATAATACAGTTGTATTCTGATTCTGCGCATAGATACTGTCACTAGTATAATTTCAGTGAGGCTCAGCCCCCAAGGATTTAGCCAGATCTTTTACTGACCTGACTGGTATCCCTACAGATGAACACTACTAAGGGGATTTTGGCGCTACCCCAATGTAGTGGTCAAGTTTCTAAGTCTGCATTTAGCAGTTATATGACATAATGCTCCTCTCATCTAGATACAGCATAAACTTTGCTCTCAATGTAAAACATATTGCACGTCTAAAATGATATTAAATGCCTTTGAGATTTGAGAGATCCACCTCAGCAGTGGATGCACTGACCATGCTTACATTTTTAAATCTATCTAGCTAATGAACCACTGATGTTTCACTTTCAAAAGTCACCAGTCTGCTTACTGCTAATGCAGAAACATAATTAATATAATTAGTACTGCCCCTGCTAAGTGCATGGCAGTTGAATGATGAGCCCATCAGTGAGTCAAGGGATAAGGTGAAATCCTATCAGTATGCTTTCCCTGCCCTATTCTCTGACAGTCTGCAGCAGGGAATGGCAGATAATTGATGATGTCTCTGTCCCCAAGGAAATAAAAGTCCCCTTTCGCAGCTCTCCTTTCAGTCTGGAAATGGGAAAACAGCTGAGTCTGAGCTAATGAGAGGGGAAGGGACCATCAAGGCCATCACATCTATAGGGCTGCCCTCTCTTCATCACCTTCAGCATGAACCCCCACCTCTCATAATGCAGAAGTATTTGACAAACAGTACGGACATCAATCCAGCCTAAAAGAGGATAAATTCAGTCAGAAACGTATGTGCTAAATCTAGACTAACTTATGCATGGCCCCTTTTGGTTTGCTTTTTCCCCATGGTATTTTTTATTCATCACATTTTGAGAAGCTGGGTTTGATACACATGTGCTAGCAACCATGTAAAGTTGCAATAAATATACCAGTAGTAATGGTGCTCTTGATTCCCCCTGTTCTCTCCCTGTAGCAGCTATGATTACTGCTCTGGGTCTAGGGTTTGCTGTGGGCTGTTAGGGAGCTGTCTGCAGCTGAGTGTCCATGGAGTAGAGGCTTCAAGGACACTTCAGGGTTATGCATAATCCTTGATTAAATAGGAATGAGGGGTAGGACTCAATGAATGAAAGGATCCTTGATAATCCTTTGTTCCTCTATTATTTTTTTTATATGACACGTGTTTCAAGGTCCACTTGGGATCTAAGGAGCTGCAGACCCTGCAGTGAGATGGTTTGTACGTTGTTCCTTCTGCTGATCTGTGGTCTGCAGTGTGCCCGTTAAAAATTGGTGGTAATTATTTAGGTTAAGGTAAGCTGAGGGGGTTCTCTAAACTGATGTGAGTGGATGGCTACAGAAGTCAACTGATTGGATTTTGCATGCTAGGAACATTTCTTATCTGCAAACCTGGGGTATGTGTGACAAATTAACTGGTATCTTCTTGAGTAATGAAAGAAAAGAAGATGTCCTCTTTCATCTATGTCAAGGTCTATGTTCTGCTTATCAGACTAGCTGGCCAAAGATAAAAAACTTTTAATTGCAGGACGATCACATTCAGGAGTGTGCACCTCCAAAAGAATAAATCCAGTAAGGGAAGAAACTGGTTATAGCCTAGAAGTCATGTCCAGACAGGCAATTCTTTCTGCTTTGCACTCATAAACCCAAAGAGCAAGTTCAATTCTGAACTTACTCAGGCTCGGTTCAATGCTGAGCTTATTCAGTTCAACTTTAGCTGGTGTCACTTACTTTTGTAGCTTGAAGTCTAGTCATTTTTAATATTTAGTTTCCAGCTTCTTCCTTCTTACTTAATTGAATCACCCTGGCAATATAAGGTCAGCATGGCCAGTAGCCCGAATAACCACCTGGAATTTATGGTTTCCATGTTTCTTAGACTCCTAGAAGGCACAGAGGTATGCACCTTGGATGGGACTGTAGACATTCTTGTGGATGGCTTTTTAATATAAAAAAGTGACAATAATATATGGGTAAGAGCACTCAGGAGCATTATAAAAACTTTCACAAGAAACTTAATTCTCACACCAGAGTTTTTGTACTTTTAGGCATTAGTGCAGAGGCTCATCATTCCTGAATATGTCAGGAACATTTCCGTGGGATGGGATCTCCTGGAAGCAACTGTAGAAGGGTGTCTTCTGCTGGTCATTGGATTACATGAGTTACGACTTCCACAGCACATTTTATGCTCCCAGTGATTGCGCTGCTCCTTCCTTGTGCAGAGTAGCATTAGCCAGAGCTGTACAGGCATGTGAGCTCCATCTGAAGAACTATTCTTGGTTGCCAGAGCAAAATCATTTGCATTTTTTCCACAAAGTCCAAGGTTATGAGATTCCTAAATAGCAGCATATGGCTATTCTGACAAGCACACTTCCCAAGCCTACATCAGCCGGTGAAAGGCCAGCCTGTCTGTGAGCTTCAAATGTTAATTTTAGCAGACAGAACAAAAGCCATGTGGACTTACCAGCATGGCTGCAGAGAGTAGCACTGCACAGAGAAGGAGCCACAACTGACACAGGTCCCTCTCTTTCAAATGGCAGTTGTGGGAGCACCAGGGTCATGCTTGGGTAGGCATCAAAGGTGTTGGTAGCCACATATCCCAGCCCCAGCGCAAGGAAGAAAACTTCTACCCCACCTCTTAGAGCAATAAGAATCTTAGTTCAGCCCACCACAGCTTGTCTTGCCCCTGATGGCAGCCTGAGGTGGGTCTTTTCCCCGGTCATGGGCATCCAAGCCTCGCCAGCCACCACCTCTCCAGCAGGATCTCTCCAAAGGCTTTGTGCTCATTTTTCACTGTTGCTTTATATGCATCAGTGACACCTACGGTGATTCTTTCTTTTATTAGTCTCATTTCAACACCTTCAGTTTGGGTGGAATCAGTTTTTACAATGCACAAAGAAGTGTTTATGCAACTCATGCATTTTTTATAGCTCTACTTAAGTCCGTAGCTGGGAGCTTTAGTTTGCCATGCAGAGCTCCCCGTGAGTGAGCACAAGGCACTGTTACCTATTTCTAAGAAACAAAAATGTTAGATTTGGGTATTTTGTTGCCAAATTTTATCTTTTGTTTCAAATAATGTTCTTCCCAAGACTTGATACTGTTAGCAAGACTTGTACTTCATGGTCTTATTTCTGTAAGAACATTTTTTACATTGAATGTAAGGATATTTTCAACTCAGATGCTGCAGTATTTGCTAGCTCATCACTAGACACCCTGAGCAGAAATGCAAATTGTCTACCATCTGGAATAGCTCATGCTGTTTGTTCTGCTCCTTCTACCCAAATTGGATGCACATAAACCAAAAAGAAATCATAATAGTAAGAAAAAAGCTAACAATGAAGGTCAGTAGCAAAACGGTAAAGAGTATGTGGCTGTAAATGTGTAGGACCTGATACCTGATACTCCCACTGCAATATAGCTCCATAAATTCAGCAAGCATCAGTCACATTTCACACCAGTCTAGCTGCTGAAGTCAGTGTGGGAACTTTTAACTTTATCTTGCATTTTTTCTGTAAAACATGCCTTTGGCTTTAACTCTCACCACCTCACGAGCACAGAAATAATGTCTGGCTAAGGTAAAAGCAGCACCCCTTCTGGTTTATACCACAACTAGCTTTCTTCCTGCCCTTTCTGTAGCTACTATTTCACCAGGAGTCCTGGTACATGACCCATTTTCCCTGCTGGGGAGTCACAAACTGCACTTTCCTTTGCTTAACCTCCCCTCAGAGAAATACTCACAGCATTGCTCCTTACCCTTGGTATGGCACATGCCGAAAACCTAAGGAGAGGGAAATGCGAATGAGTTGTTCCACTGTAATAAACCCAAGGAAAATAAATCTGATCCTAAACGGTTCCCATGCAGGACAGATGGGCTCATGGTCACTGACCTCCTTTTTCTCAGTTCCAGCATTTGTTTCTCTCTGGCAGCTGGAGTGAGCGTGTGCATGAGCCCAAGTGGTGCCCTCCCTAATGCCATTCCCTTACAGCACTAGGAACACGGAGCAATCATATTCAGCTGGCATTAGTGTAGATAAGCAAAATTTGGTGTGTAACAGTGTGTATGAATGTGGCTGGGGGATCAGAATCCAGCTGTCTGATTAGATTTGATGTTCATTCATTTCAAACCCATCCCGTTATGCAGAATTATCTTTGATTAGAAGTCAGCTCTAATTCTACTCATCATTGATTATTCGTTATGTCAATCAAGGATTTAATTAAAAACAAAGCCCCTCTGCCACTCAAGTGCCAGCAAATAATCTAAAGAAAATGTATTTCTGAAAATCAACTGAAAATTTTCTTCTTGTGCTCTGAACATACCTTTCCCTAACACCAATTCAGGGCGAAGCGACCTGCGCACGTAATGAATCACGCTGTCATTTCAGCAGTGGTAAAGGTGGAAGGCTTTGCGCTGCTCTGTTCTCTATCCCTATATTAGGAGATCAACTACAAGGAGTGATCTTGTGTTAAGCACTAAGACTAGCGTGATGCCAAGCAGGCTGTGGGAGCTACTCTGTCCAGCAGCAGCCTGGGTACTTCTCTACCTCTTTTGACACAAGCCACTGAACACTGCCTGGCTGATCACACACGTTGGGTGGAATTTCAGTTTCTCAGTCCAGATCACATAAAGCAATCAACCTATACTGCACTTCTGAAAGCATTAGCAGTAAGGAAGGCCTAGGAAGCTATGAGTGGTGCTGGTGGTCTCCGTTGGCCTTTACTGACCAACAGTAACAGTTGGATGAGCCTATGAGTAAGATCTGAGAACAAGTAGGGTAGGTCATCCCTGATATCAACAGATGCAACTCCGGTGGGAGTCTTGTCAAAATCCATGACGACTCTGAGCAGTGACCTAAATTTTTGTGTCAAGTACAAGCAGCAGAGTGGCTTCACTTTTTCGGACTGTGTAAGCAATGAGCATAAAAACCTTCTCACTGGCAGGAGAGAAAAGCAATGACCCAGCAGTATTTAATATAAAATCATCCTTAAGAGTGCTGCTTTCCTTTATTACTTGGCACCAGTATTTCTGCTGTTTACAACTCTCATTTAATGCAGATGGCAGCAGCATGGGCAAGGACAGCAAGCAAAGCATACGACCTTTTTGTGTCTGCAGGGAAGTAAATGCATCAAATAGACCCATGTAGGATGATTTTGGTAACCAGTGAGCTGCTTTAGAGATTATTTGTTTTGCTTCAGCCAAGACAGACAAATTGTAGCTGTACTTGGTATCCATTCCAGGTACGCTCTAATATAAGCATGAGCCAGCTAAATTAAACAAATAAGACAGGCTTTTCACCCTTGAAAGGAAAGTAAAACATCATTGTTGTTAAAAGCCTTTCAGTTGCTAGTGAGATACAAACACTTTTGCTATTCCTCTTTAAATACATGGGATTAGGGTGACTTAAACCGGCCTGGATGTTTATTGATCATTCTATTTCAAGGGCCCTCTTAATGGCATGTTGCTCACTAAAATATTAAGATACATGTTTAAGGGCAGAGGATCTTTAAAGCTGAGCATTCTCGTCCCAGATAGGACCATTGCAGCAACGGATTTGTTTAATGTTTTCGACACCTCACAAGAGCACTGCCGTAAAAGTCCTGTGTTACTTCATTTGTATTTGGCTATAGCATGTGTCTGAAGCTCTCCTCTAGTATATCATGTAGCTGAACACTGTCCATGCACAACTAAGAGAGGCTGTGTGTTCAGATGTTACTCCCTTGTCTTTTGGCTTCAGTTCATTTAAATCCAATACTTGAATCTTGTGCTAGAGAAGACCTTACATATATGATTTCTATAAGTTTTATTTAAAGTTATGGCAGAGGTTATTATTCTTCTGGCTAGAGTATTTTAATCTTTAAAAACTCTCGAAGGCATAACAGACAACAGTGCATATCTAATATCACTAAACAGCCTAAAGTTCCCCCAAACCACTACCTTCTTTAGCTAGGATCATTAAAGGAGCTGTAAAAAACAGCTGAAATACATTTGATGCAGGATAAAGGGATAAGGGAAATCTGTGCTAGGAAGAGTCCCTCTTGGAAAAGCTTGTGTTAATGATGCTCGTACTGGAGAAGAGATCTGACAACCAACAGGGCAGCTGAGCAAAACCAGGAAGGTGCTTGCTATGTGCAAGAGACCTAATTGTAGTCTTCCAGTTCTTATAGGGGGCTTATAAGAAAGTTGGGGTCAGACTTTTTAGCAGGACCTGTTGTGATAGGACAAAGAGTAATGGTTTTAAACTAAAAGAGGGCAGATTGAGACTAGACATGATGAAGACTTTTTTTTATTATAAGGGTAGTGAAACATTGGCACAGGTTGTCCAGAGAGGTTGTAGATGCCGCATCCCTTAAACCATTCAAGATCAGGTTGGATGGGGCTCTGAGCAACCTGATCTAGTCGAAGATGTCCCTACTTACTGCAAGGGGGTTGGACTAGATGACTTTTAAAGGTCCCTTCCAACTCAAACTCTACTATGATTCTAAGTTTCTCATCATAGAAAAGCTGTTCCCTCTTGAATCTGCAAACGTTTTCTGCTCCGTGGGGCAAAGGAGGTTATGCTGCTTGAGCAGTTGCTGGCACAGATGTGGTTTGGGCCAGTTCATGCTCTCCCACACAACTACTGGGCATGGTCTGGGAACTGGCATGGGCAAAGGACCATTCCCAAAGCAGTCTTCATGTGTTTTCCTCTTTTGGAGAACAGAGGAATTTAATGCCATGGATACAGGCTGGTCTGTGCCTGTTGCCGTTAGTGCCTGAGACCAATCCTAAATGCCTGTATTTTACTGTCACAGGCACAGTCAAAGCAAACCTGATGAGACACTTAAATATATGGCAAATAGATCTAGTCAGGTTAAATTGGTAAATTTAATCTGTAGTGAACATTAAATACAAAAAATCTTGACTTTAAAAGTCGTACTCTCCAGCCATGCTACAGGTTTAGTTACCACTTGAGTCTTTTAGACACGGAGACATTACAGATAAACAGAGCATGGAATGAATAGATTTGACAGCATTTATTGTCGTTGAACTACAAGGCAATTATCTTGTGTAACTTTTCATTGCTCAAATTAAAGCAGCAGTCATCTCAGCACAGCCCTGCTTTTCCACAGTCTGCCATTTAAAGGAAAAACCCACTGGGGCTATTGCAGGCTAATGGCAAGCTTATAAGAATGGCCCTTATCTTGTTCTCCCTCTCACTCCTTCCTCCTTTCCCTCTCTGTTGAGCTTTCTGCATTTTCCAATTCACATCAAAGTGATGGTCTGTCATTGAGGGTATAGGAAAAGGAGGATATAATGGATTTATAGGATGATGGAAAACTAGTTTGTCCTTTTGCCAATGGAAGCAATTGTCTTCCTCACCTCATGGCAGCATGACATTCCCACAAGAAAAAAAAAAGTGTCTGCAGAAATTATGCATACAGCATTTGGTTTATGTTCACATAGGAGCTGTTACACTGGATCCACTGGTCCCTTCTTCTGTACCAGGAAGGAGGATTATTTTCTTTTTAAGGGCAGAGCCAGGAAAGAATGGGGAAAAATGCAGCCCCTTCCTGGATAACTTTCAGATGAAAAGCTATCTAATCATCAGGGATCTTTAGCTTTCATTGTAGGGCATGGAAATCAAATATACTGCAAGTGCTTCCAGTCCAGCACCTGCATGCATGGAAGCAAGGCTTTGTGGTCCAGTTGCCATCTGGGGAGATGATGCCAACATCTCCCTCCAATTTCAAAGAAAGCAAAACCTTAGTATATGCAGGCAGGATTTTAAGCTGATTATTTTCCAGCCTCAGCTGAAGCCTTAGCAATTTTAATACGGCTTTGGTTTGGTTTTGTGTAGCACAGATGACTTAAAGAGCATTTCCAGCTCTCGGCTTTATTAATCTAAGTATCTAATAAACTGAGCACTCGTCCTTGTTTACCTTAGCGGACACCTATTCTCATGCATAAGGTCTTGTGTATATCTAAGTAGATGTGGCCTGCGACTGTTACACTGAACTCAGAAAAAAGCCTCATGGTTCAAAGAACACCTCACAGCCAATTGCTTCCTGTCCCACAATCATCTCTGTGCAAACCGCCAAGTCCTTCTTTGAACTAACAAAACGGTATATTGTGTATGTACCAGAGAAGACAAGGAAAGGGCAGTCAGTCATGCAGGACTTGACACATTACACACTTAATTAAGCACTGGCATTTTTTCAACAGCATCTTCATCCACGGACATGCCTGCATGGTTGGAAAAGTGCACGGGAACAGCTGTTACTACCATAATCCAGCAACACTTGCAGGGATGAGCAGAGAAAAGTGTGTCTTCATAGCCAGGAAGACTTCCCGGCCAAAGACGACTCGCAGGGATGTTATTGCACAAAGCTGAAACATACGTCCCTACCACAATTAAAGTTTTAAACCCAAACATTTTTAAATTAAATCCCAACAGAGGATGTCAGGTTGCTTAATTATGGAAAAGGCCCTTTCCCTCATGTTATACAATTAGAAAACACCCATCAGACCTCGACTACAGAGCTACATTGAATGCCCTACCTTCCTGCCTGAGACAGTACCACAGACAAGTGACACTATCTCAGCCCCAAGCACAAGCCCCACTCCCCAAGACTTCTGGGGCATCTTCAAAGGACATGTTCAGTACAAACACTACTTTTTCCTCTGATTTGCCTCAGTCTGCAGCAGATGCAAGATAAAATCAACAAAGAAGAAAGATGCCTCATTGAGGGACAAGTCAAGCTGTTTTGGCTGCTCAGATAGTGAGATGGTAATTTGGGGAATGAGAAAGGAAGCTGTGGTGCTCAACCTTGCCCTGTCTGTTGAAACATGAACTCCTGCAGCTATCTGCAGGTGCTTATTTGCCTATCTCCAACAGATTTCACTGTAAATGAGTTCCTTCCTTTGGTCAGCTCAGATAGAAATGTTTAAATAATCAGCCTAGCCTGGTCTTTGGTAGAGGTGAAGGCACAAGCTAAAAGCAGAACCTTGGTGATTACTAGATAGATCTTCTCTGCTGCAACTGCTTTTTGGCGTTGGTGGGCGGCCTCAAGTTTTTCTGTTGGTGATGTCTTCAGGACAAAGTAAAGTCTGACAAATATCTGTGTGGTTTGAATAACAATAAATAAAAGGTTTCATGCAGAAGGGATTATTTGAAACAGATCTGGTGTCACTGAAGGGTTACCAGCAGGCTGCCTGACCTGGGAAGCTCTAGCTGCTGCAGTTAATCGGGCTGTTTGAGGGCCAGGAGAGAGGGCAGGCTGTGAGCAGTGGGACAGCAGTAATGAGGTGGCTGGCTCTGCCAGCCAAGGTCAGCTTACCGGAGGCATCAGAGACCAGAGAGCTTCTGATGCTTTAAAAGGGCTGGACGATAAAATGTATTATTGTGACTACTTCATGTGTTGCACCGGGTACAGGGAACTGTCAGCTTCAATTTATTCCTCCCATTGAAGAGAAGAAAGATGCTCGCATACATCTGTGCTAATCTGTCCTTTCTTTTGTGCTGGCTGGGGAATAGAAAATACAGGATACACTTCTAACATAAAAACATGGCAGAAAAAGGTAACTTTAGGAAAGAAAATCCAGTTAGTTCTTGCATCACGCTTAGAGGACTCACTTCTTATTGAGGCCACTGGATGCAAAGACCAAAGCAAGGTCTGTGTTTGTGGCTGCCAAAAAGCAACTCAGGAGCATCAAGGTGATTCAAGGTGTATGCCAGCATGTACTGTGACTTGCTTTTTGATCATGGCTGGATACAGCCAATTCCTGGAGCCTTGCTGCTGCTCCCTAATTAACCTGGATGTGGTCAGGGAGGGGGAGATCCTCTTTCTTCCCAGCAGCACCAGATCCAGCAGTGGAGATACTTCAAAGCTGGAGTTACAAAGTCAAAATTTGTGGGGTTGAATCCAAAACCCCTGGATGCAGATCTAGTGACACGAGAAGGCGTAATGGTTTTAAACCAAAAACTGGGTAGATTTAGACTAGATATAAGGAAGAAATTTGTTATGATGAGGGTGGTGAAACACTGGAACAGGTGGCCCAAAGAGGTGGTAGATGCCCCATCCCTGGAAGTGTTCAAGGTCAAGTTGAACAGGGCTCTGAGCAACCTGATCTAGGCAAAGGCGTCCCTGCTGACTGCAGGGTGTTTGGATTGGATGACCTTTAACGGCCACAGAATCATAGAATGGTTTGGATTGGAAGGAACCTTCAAGATCATCTGGTTCCAGCTCTCCCGCCATGAGCAGGGACGCCTTCCACTAGACCAGGTTGCCCAAGGCTCTGTCCAGTTTGGCCTTGAATACTGCGAGGGATGGAGCATTCGAAACTTCTCTGGGCAACCTGTGTCAGTGCCTCACCACCCTCATAGTGAAAAGTGCTTCCTAATGTCTAATCCAAATCTCCCCTCTTTCAGTTTAAAGCTATTTCACCTTGTCTTGTCACTACACACCCTTGTAAAAAGTCCTCTCCAACTTTTCTTGTAGGCCTCCTTTAGGTATTAGAGGACAGGTCTCCTCAGAGCCTTCTCTTCTCCAGGCTGCACAAGCCCAGCTCTCTCAGCCTGTCTCCATAGAAGAGGTGCTCCAGCCCCCTGATCATCTTTGTGGCCCTCCTATGGACTTGCTCCAATAGATCCACATCCCTCTTGTTTTGGGAGCTCCAGAGCTGAATGCAGAACTACAGGTGGTGTCTCACGAGACCAGAGGGGCAGAATCACCTCCTTCAACCTGCTGCTCATGCTTCTTTTTGACGCAGCCAGCATACAGGTTGGCTTTCTGGGCTGCAAGCGCACACAGCTGGCAGGTCCCTTCCATCCCAAACCATGAAATGTGAGATAAAACTGCTGCCCACATGCAGCAAAACAACAGCTCAAGCCATGCTTGCCTGCAGGAGGATGCTCAACCAGGTTTTGGCATGGCAGCTATCTCTAGGTTGCCAAATGGGGGAAACTCTCTTCCGGAGAGGATTACCTGGTGCCTGCTGCTTTCCTTCTCCTTAAAATACCTGCCTGGAGCAGGAGCCAGATCACCAGCTTTGCAGATCAGAATGGCACGGGATGGGACAGGACAGGACTGAGCCAGCCCTAGCCCAGCCACTCAGCTCACATGGGTGCAGATAAGCAAGGGCAAGAGCAGTATTTACATGGAGGAGCAAAAATAAAGCTGCTGAGCAGCTGTGGCCAGGAAAATACAGTTTCTGCTGTGATTTGGGGTATGCAGGGAAGGACAGTCATGAGGTTCAAAGTGAGCTGGCTGCCTAGCCTGAATTGAGCCATTCCTGACATTAGGCAGAGATATATAATATGATCTGGTTTATTGCACGCAGGGTTGGCTCTTGCTGCTGCTCTCCTTCCAGCCCTCTCACAGGGAGCTGACTAAGCCCATCCCGCCATTCCTCCTCCAGCCACCCGGCTCCTCTGCACACAGAGTGCCCTCCTGTCTTGTTCTGGAAAAACTGAATTGTCTGAAGGGCAGCGAGGGAAACAAAGATGTTGGAAACTTCACTACAGGAAACTGAGCTCTCGCTTACACTGCTGTGCATCCAAAGTGGAGCCACCACAGTTTGTGAAGTCCCTCAGAGCAAAATTGCTTCCCTCAAAAGACTTTGAGTTTGATTTTCTGACTTCACAGTGGGTCCAGTGCTTCCTCTCCGCCTTCTCAAAGGGCAAGCACATCTTGGAGCGAGTGGGGAAAAAGTAATGCATGCCCTTGCTGATTAGTTTTGAAACTCTGTTACTGAGAAACGTGTTTAAGAACCTCCCTGCCAGAAGAGCAGCAAGCACTGGAAGCTTAATGAACAAAACACAGACCTCCAAGCTCTGGCTAAGTGTGAAAATAACCAGGTTTCTTCCCATTTTTTTAATAGAGTCATCCAGGAACCACATAGCTTGAAGGTGATGTGTCAGGCCCCTATCCGATGTTAATTCATGTCCTGGTCCTCTCTAAGAAGCCTGTGCCAGTAGCATGCGCTCAGGCATCGCTCTCCTCACTTCCCTCCCTGGCTGCTTTCAGCTGATGCTCTGTGCTAGCTCAATGGCCACAGACACAACCTGCCCATCTCCCTGCTGCTTGCAGCTTAGCTTGAGTGTTGAAAACTACCCCAGTAAGTGGGTTGTCCGTGAGCAGCTTGTCACTGCCACATGTATAGCATGAGGAGGGAAAAAAAACCCAAGTCAGACCAGCCATCCCTTTTTTGGAAAAAGCCAATGCTGCCTTTAGTTCTCACTCCCACTTCTTCCCAGTGGGGAAGCAAGGCAGCTCTCCCCAGAACCAGACCTTTCCCATCAGAGTGCTTTGTGTGGAAGTTACCTTTCTGCTTGCTCGGGTTTAAAAATATCAAAGAGCAAAATGTAACCCTGCATGGTGTGTGAATGTGCTGCTGAGAGCTGTGAAGTCGTGCTTTGTATCGCTTGTACCCTGAGTGTTTGCTCTGTGATACTGGTGAATAAAGTGGTCATGTGCCTTGAGACCACAAGGAAGTACAGCCACCTTCTCACTTAGGGATGCTCCTTCACCCTAAACCACACACTTCTCCCTTTATACATTCTCAAGTGTTTAAGGAATATTCATTCTGCTATAAAAATACCTCTAAGATATAACTGGATTGTCGTTCTAGAGAGAAGCAGAGATACAGAAAAGCTAATTGCTCTGATCCCAGGGCAGGATCCTGAAAAGAAATGAAATCTGTTCCTTCTTACAAATTAAAACCAGCAAACAACCCCTCTAAGCCCACACCTTGTCAAGGAGGTGCTACTTGAATGTCAGGCATTAAACCAGCACCAGGTTATGGATGCCAGGATTTTAAAAGGCCACATCGCACAAGTGCTCCCCTGCACTTGCAGGCAGTGCAGACACCATCTTAACTGACTCTCCTAGTGATTTAGTTACTGGCTGAGCAAAGGCTGAGTTTACAGAAGAAAAGATAGATTCTGCTGTCTTTAGACTCCCACTGTTTAATATATAGCCACCCACACTTACTTAAGCGTGGAGCACTCTGTCACATTTGCCCATTATGGTTATAAAGCCATGCTTCTAACCCGGCTCAGTAGATGCCTTCCTCGAGTCTGGCCACAGTGAATCACATTATATCTCTTCCCAGTGTGTGAAAATCTCAGAGACAGCTGGGCAGCAAGTGCAGACACCTTCTAGGAAAGACACCGTCCTCTTGCCTCCTTCCTTAAGCCCCCTGTTTGGGTATGCTTCTGCTTTTGTTTATTCAGAAGGAGAGGGATGCTTGTGAAACCTAATTAGCCACTGGAGAACATGAAGATAATGTTTCTGTTTGGGAGTGTGTTCCCTGCCCCGGGCTCCAGCTGCGTGACAGCAGCTCAAACATGGTAATTAAGATGAGCGCGCCTGAATGCACGGCCAGATTAATGAATGCAGAAATTACACATGAAAATACATTCAACTCTTCTCAGGCAGATGTATGGAAGGGTGTGAAGGCAGAATGGCCACACGCACGCAAACGCGCACACACAGTTTCCAGAAGCTTTTTGAAACTTTGAATGAGAGACAGCAAA
>JANHGB010051672.1:0-39030 GCA_026283785.1 Coracopsis vasa | reverse complement strand
TCCGCAGGGCTGCTCTGAATCTCTTCTCTGCCCAACCTGTAGCTGTGCCTGGGATTGCTCTGACCCAGGTGTAGGACCTTTCACTTGTCATGGTTAAACTTCATAAGGTTGGCATCAGCCCACCTCATAAGCGTGTCAAGGTCCCTCTGGATGGCATCCCTTCCCTCCAGCGTATCAACCAAACCTCACACCTTAGTGTCATCGGCAAACTTGCTGAGGGTGCACTCAATCCCACTGTTAGGATTATAGTCAGGACCAATCCTGCAGTCTGCTTACATCTCGTTAAAGCAACAGCTGTCCGAAACACAACCAAACAGCTTCACAGAGTTAGTGTGAATGAGAGGCTCTGTGAACAGCACTGGGTGAGCTCTGCTTGGGAGCCCAGCCGTGCAGCCCCATGTGCTGCTAGTGCAGACTGCATGCCCAGCTCCTTGTGGCTGCCTCCCTGCAAAAGTGTAGACACAGCTAGGAGCCTGGTTTGTTCCAGTTACAGTGGTCAGTTCAGCAAGAGCTGTCTGCCTGATTTAGTAATGTCTGAATCAGGACTTTAAAGTGACAGTATAAATGGTCACATCTTTATTTTTCCATGTTTTCTTCCTTTGACCAAAGGTCTTGACCTACTAAGGCTCTGTTAAACAAGCATAGTCCTGAACTTTAATAGAGGTGAACTGATGTTGAAAACAGCTGGAGTTTCCAGCACCAACCTATTGGTGGATTATGACTACTGTATCATACAAATTACAGGACCAACTTACCAGAGCAGAAAATGTTTCTGCACATGAATAAATTCAGATATATGCTGGGATATTGACAATACATTTATGTTTCTTTTTATTCTTGCTTCAGAAACATTTTATGAGTCAGGTAATGTGTTAGTTCATCTGGAATAATAGCTAACCTACTGTACTCACATACTGCTCTGCCAGCTTGATAGGACCATGAGGGAAGATACAGCTTTGTACACACAGCAAAGGTGCGTAGTCAGTTTAAATACCGAGGTGTGCTGGGGTTATTCTTGCTTGAGAAGTTCCAAAATAGTACAGAAACAAATGGCTAAAAAAAATAGCAAAGAGTTAGATTTCTTAAATGTTTATGGCTTTACTGTTTTAGCAGATTTCTGTTTGCTTCTTTTTCTCTGCTTTCTCATTCTTCCCTTTCTTTGTAGACTTGTATGGTCTAGATGGAGTGGTTTCATATATCTTGTGGTTTACTTTTTCAGGTCAAGTGCATGAAAGCTAAAAGCAGATCTGTCCTGAGGTTTTTTTGAAACCCTCCCAAAGCGAAGTCTGTTTTCTGAGCCTTACTCTAATGTGTTTTGCCACATAAACGAAAAGGGTACCTGTGGCCTACACACCATCAAGTGTTTGCAACATTTTTTTAAACTAAGGTGGTATGTTCATGTCTTCAGTCATTTGTGTCTGTGCTGGAAGTAACGTTATCAGAGATTACTTCCGGTGTTCTCAGTAGTATTAGTAGTGAAGATGCCAAATAACATAAAACTTCTAGCGCCTGAAGCAGCTACAAACTGATTCTGATGATTTGATCCTGAAGTTGCTGACTAAAGTACAATGTCTTGCCATAAAAAAATACTGATAAAAAACAGAGAATTGTTTCTTCAGGCAGTCCTAAGCAGGTGACTACACCACTCTCTTCTCTGATGTTTTCATCATTTAAATAGTTCCAAAAGAAGACATGCTGAATTCTAATGAACCAGTCTTAAATGCTTTGCTCCCCCTGATTGTGGCTTAGTTTTATGTGACAACAAAGGAAAGAAAGTTATAAAGCAGTGTTATTTATGCTGAAAAAGATTTCCATCTGTATTTCCACTTGAAATGCAATCAGCACCAAATTACTTCTGTTTTCCTCAAAGATAGCTTCACTAGTGCTAATCAAGGCAATGCAACAACTTCCACTGCCAAGGATGATAAAATTGTTCTATGACCAACAAAAAAACATTCATTGATGCTGAGCCAAAACAAGATGTGCTTCTAACTGTTGAAGTTTTCAACTGCTGCAGTGCAGGAGTTGTTTTAAATACATGTACCTGAAAGCACACAGTTCTCACAACGTATTTTTTACCATGTTAAGAACATCCCAGATATATGTGTTGTTTATGAAGATGTGTTTCTATTAAGGAACGTCATTTGATCCATAACAGCAAATGAATATTAAACGTTTCTTAAAATATGCCATCTACTAAAATTGCCAAGAAACAAGGAAGGAAGATCAAGGAATAAGGACAGTAGAATGCATTAATTATTTAGGGAATTGTTGTGCAGGATCTTTAGGGAATAAATATTAAGGGAGATAAGAAAGCAGCTCAGGAATGCACAGTGTAATTATCAAAAGAACCAAGATATATATAAAAACATCAACGTTATCAATCAGGTTTGAAATATAAACTGTTTCATTGTAGATGAATAAGAAAGTGTTTATCTAGTAATTCTCAGTATGGGCCCTTTCCCTGGAGTGTATTAACACACACGGATCTGGGGTGGTAGGAGAAGGCAGTGAGGTCTAAGGAAAGTTTCAAAGCTTTTGCCCGTCTTCTTAAGGAATTCGTCTTTCCATTAAGCTGAAAACCATATCTGAATATTCCCTATGATATCTGCAGCTAATCAGTAATGTATATATATGAAGAATAAAATTATTAAATAAACATTAATGTGTAATTAAGGTGTGAATATAAAGGAGTAGCCTGTGGAAGTAGGTAATGTACAGATTACAGCTATTAAGAAAGACAAGAAAGAAGTCTATACGAGTATAAAGGGGATGCCCCATTAGTTAATAAGGAAAGAGAATGAAAAATGAAATGCAGAAGAAAGACTGTAGTATTCAGTGAATTTTTTTTCTGCACCTGTCTGCATGGATTAAAATAAGGCTAATAGTGACCTGCAGATTAGCATGATTGTTTCAATAAGGAGGAACATAGGCTCCAACAGGGAAAGACCATTTAGATAAAATGACTTCAAGTTAACAAAGCCTTATGAAATTCACTCTGGCGTACTTAAAAGAACTTGCCAAAACCTCTATTCTGGGGAGCTGGTGGAGAATAGGTGAGATCTGAAAAAACTAAAGCTGCTGTAGTATAGAACTCTCTGATCTTGGGGGTCAGATGGAGGGAATGTTAGAGGTCTCTGGAAATTATGAACCAGTCTTTCTTGTTTTGTTAACTTAAAAGATACTTGAACAAATTATAAAGAAATGTACAAATATCTGGAAAGTAAGTAAAAGCCAGCATTGATTTGTTCTTGAAAAATCCATCTGTTTTTCTTCATTGACATAATAATTGGTCTAGTAAAAGAGAGAAAAATAATAGATGTTATAGATCTTGACATCTTCATAAGCAAAGTAGATTAATGCAGTCTACAGTAGAATTACTATTTTGTGGAGTGATGGATCTATAAGCCCTGTATAGCAGGGAATAAAACTCTGGCAGCAATAAGAAATCTAAAGCTGTAGAGGGACCCATCTGCAGATTAAAGTACTGGCAGAAGACTAGGAAGAGGAGAAAGTTTTCTGGAAAAATCCAATCTGTGAGTAGATTGAATTCCCAAGGAGGAACATGCAGACTTGCCGATGGACAAAAAGAGATGTCTATCAAAGCTTATTTGCAAAGAAGGCTTCATAAACTGATAAGGCCAGTATGTGTCAGCAACAGCAGACGGTAGGTAAATTTCTGGTCTGGAACAGGATGGCCCTAGCTAGAAAAGGTTATCTGTTTACATTGCTACATTAGCCCAAAGTGTGATAACTCCTCTCTTCCATGCTGAAGGTTATGGAAGGTCTGTTCCGCTTTCTCAAGCACAGCCATGCCATCATCTGAGAATTACAACAGGAATACTAATATATGACTATGGTCCAACAACAGTGTCTTGGTGGTGATCGTCCACCTGTGAGAACTGTTGATACGTGCACTCACTGAGGGTGAGGGCAGTAAGACTAAAGGCTTGGGCTGGCTGAAATGGCATTGTGCGGTGGTCCTGAAGTGTCTGAAGTTCGATTTTGCGTTATGTAGGCTACTTACCTGCATAGTGGGCATTACATGGTGCCACCTCCTTGATGATTTTCCCAAATGCCAATGGTCAGATCATCAGAAAGTCTCAACTATTCAGTTTGGGCATGGATGGTAATAATGTCTCTGTCTTAGCTGGTAGTCTTGCTATTATACACCTTGCTTAGAAGAGGCTAAACCCAGGAACTAAATCAGTCCTGAGACGACTAGTCTAGGTGTTTTAGAGGGGTTCCTCTGGAACACTTGGCTGTGGGAAGGCAGCAGTTCCACTGGTACTGTTCTGAAAACTAAGTGATGGAGTATTTTCCCCCCATGGGATTACACTGTCACCACTTCAGAGAGGTGTGATGTCATCCTTCCAGCCTGGGGGTACCATGGGATGAAAGAAGAACCAGGTCACAGTAGTCTCCTGGCGCAGTGAGCCGCAAACTCCTGATTGATCCAGTTCTTCTGTCAATAAATGGGGGGCAAAACAATGTATGCATTCAAAGAGGTAGATTGGGCTGTGATCAGAGATCACATTTGTTCATCCACATCAAACCACATCTGGAGATAAGTCAAAGTTTAAAATACCAAGTATACAAGAACAAATATAGGGTTTTTAGGACTAGATTTAGATTTTCAATATAAGCATGAGTAAAAAGTCACATTTAACAGGGAAAATCTGAGTAACCACAGGAGACATCATGCCTCAGAGGTTATATCTCTCAATTACAACTTTTTCTCTAAATCTTGTAATCTCCTTATATATGCCTCTGTACACTGTACCAGTAATAATACGATGGTGGAACCGGTGCTTGGGCTCTTTCTCAGTCTCCTGCTCTTGCTTATTCCCACTAGCTGAGTGTGAATGGGTAGATACCTCTGTTTTGCCACATTGCCTACTAATTTTTCTGTAAATGTCAGGAAGCTGAATTGTTCTTGTCTTACCTGTTCAGTCCGTACCGCCTGATACTGCTACATGAACGTAAACCAAATGCAAGCCAAATGCTGCTCAAGACTCTTCTGCCAGCCATGCCACCCTTGCGGAATGAGAAACACCAAAGAAAAGAGAAATAATACCTGAGGAATTGAATTAAACATCTCCAGCACAAGAAGCAAGAAGTATCCAGATGGGAGCATATTTCAATATAAAGAAAACAGACGGTTATACCAAAATTACCGTATCCTGAGTTGGGGGAAAAAAAAAAAAGGATGTTGGTCAATAGGTAATGAGCGTTAGTAAAAAAATTACTGTGAGGGTGTTATGGACATGAATAGGTTATATTATAAATTGTTATGAATCCAGCACTAGAGGATATCAGCACTCAGAGTCACTGCTGTTCACCTGCTGGGCTCTGTGCCACATAACATCTATTAAACATCTGTTAACCCTTTACAGCTAAGTGGAAGTTTTACAGTAAAGTGTAGAGTAGGTAGCCTGATATCTATGGAATATAGCTTTTGGAAGACAGTGTTTGTATCTAAGAAGTAGCAGAGAATTTGAAAGTTTGAAGATCAGCAACACACAGATCCGGATCACTGAACCCCAGCTGTTAACACAATTGCATTATAAATCTGTGTTTCAGTTCCATAATGCACCGGTACTTGAGAAATTTAAAGTCTTCTCTTATTCTGTCTTTATAAAGAACCTTGGATTTATATTCCTCTCTGAACAATGATGTTTTAAAAAACCAAGTAGTGTTTCATCTTTAACCTAGTCCCATTGCTCTGCAGTTATTCACTGTGAAGCAGAAATATAATAAAATTATGTTCTGTAAATGAATGCAGATTTTGAACCTATACTGGACCACATCAGAAGCCATTTAAGATTATGCAAAGAATGGGCCAACATGAGAACAAGCAACCATACATGACAGACATTTTCAATGAGAAAATTTGTTGATTAATGCCCTGAAATGCCAAGAAAGTAGCAGAAATGTGGCAAAAAGGTTAGGATACAAGTATATAGATAATTATAATTTGTTGGATCTTTGGAGCTATTTAGAAATACTGCAAAACTTCAGGAAAAGTAATTAAAAATTATACTTTTTGTTAGAGCTAAATATTTTTTTAAAGGCTGTTTAAATTGTAGAAGAAAATTAATAGATCTTTTTGTTCTTGTTTGTGTTGAGAAACTTTCTTATTACCTCAGGCATTTGTGTGGGACACAAAAAGCATTTTTTTTGCCTTGGTGTATTAATTAGCACAATTGGGAATGTAGGCTGGATAAATGAGCTTACTTACAAATAGATAAAATTAAAATTTCGCCTTTACAAATGACATTCAGAGTTCTAGACTAAAGCCTTTCAAACCTGATGAAACATGGTACGTAGCAGAATGCATTCAGGAGGTAATTAGTGCGGAGGTTTCATTTAATCATATTGTCTTACACACCACCCAGAATGCAATGAATTCAGTTGGATTTTACTAATATTTTCAAGGAACACACTTCTAAATATGCTAGAAAGAGAAGAAAAATGAATTCAGCAAAATATGCCTTTACTTTAGAATGTTTGCTATACGTTATTATGCTGTCAAATGACGTTTTTAAAGTGTAGAGGTATGTGTGGTAGATTTTTGGGACTGAGGTTATATTTAATCTCACGACTTTTTCTGTGTAACCTATGCAGTATTTTGCAGGCAGCTGTGTTTTCAGTTTTATCTCAATCAAAGTTGAGTTGTTCATGTCTCAGACGTGTAGTGCTATGCCTCAGATGATATACCTGTTCCTTCATGAAATTCTTTTGGCTTCACAGACTCACGGAACAGTTGAGGTTGAAAGGGACCTCTGGTTTCTATTTGCTGCTAGGGATTGAGGTAAATCTGACCAGCCTGTAATCATCTGGGTTCTCCTTCTTGCCCTTTTTTGAAGACGGAAGTCCTCCTGTCCTCCAGCATCTCTCCCAATTGCCTTGATCACTCAAAGATAATTGAGAGTAACTTTGCAGTGACATCAACTCCTGAAGCCCTTGTGAGAGCATCTCATCAGGGCCCAGGGATTCCTATGTCCAGTTTGCTGAAGTATTCTCAAACCTGTTCCTCATTAATGACCAGCGTGGATCATTCTTTTCTGCTTGCAAAATATTGTAGAGCTGTACCTTTGGTTATCTCCTTTCCAAGATATCCACAAGGTTTCAAGTCTCCTGGACCTCATCACTCATGTATTTTCTTCAGTCTTGGCAAATGTGGTTTTGCCACATCAATATTCATGAAGAATTCTGCTACAGGCCTGGACTCCAGCCTTCAACCTCTGACCTCTTTCCCAATGCATTTGTCTGATTCTTTGTCACCTCAAACACTAGTTGATTATTTTAAGTTCTGCAGCTCTTAGTGTCCCAGTTCTACTGGTTTTCTCTTGTTCTGCATAGGAAAAGTTTTCTTGTTATCATCCATCCCTCATCCACTTGCCAAGTTTTCAAACAAGCACTGTGGCAGTTTTTCTGCACTGCTTTCCCACTTTGGAGGAGCTCCCTGAAGATTTCACATAAACATCTACATGTGTCCCCCCCGCTTCCTCAATCTCTGCAGTACATGTTAGGCAGAGCCCAGCTGTTTCCAGTTCTGTCTTTTGTATATACTGTCTTATACAGTTTCCGTGTTTCTTCAGTGCCTACTATTATCAGATTTTAGGATAATTAACATTACCATACAAACAGTGCTAATACGGTGAAAGAGTATGGATTCATACCCATCAACAGATATCACTTTAAATGCAAGCAACACTAGGGGATTTGTTGTGCTTTGTCATGGGTGAAAGTGATTAAAACACTACATCCTCACTGCCCCATGAGGTGTCCTAATTTTTCACTGCTATTCATGAGTAGAAGTAACTAATCTAGGTGATATTTCTTGAGGGATTTACTCGGAAAGGTTCGCAGACCAATGTTATTGTCAGTTATTGCTGATTTATTCAGGAATATAGTTGTTTAAACATGAGTTCATTTTATTTAATGCTTTATTAATGGAATACTTTCAGATCAACAACAGCATTCTAACCTGAGACCTCCCTTTGTGACTGTTTATAAAATCAGGCCACAAACTATTAATTTTGCCAGCAAGTACTTGATTATACTCACTTTAATTGAGCTGTACAGTAGTTCATCAGAAAACAAAAGAGCCAAAACCAAAACAAAAGAGAAAAAGCCTACTCAAGGCAGTGAGATTGTCAGAGTTCAATGTAAAACCAGGAAAATAACCGCATGTTAAAGACAAGGCTAAGATACGGTAATCACTACCTGTATCTCCAAATTCAGTCCTCATTTTCATTGTGTTCTTTGCTATGTCACTGAGGACAAAAAAAGTAAAATATTTAGGCATCCAGATCTGAAAAGAAGAACTGAAGAGCCTCTTTAGACTTCAGATACGTGGATCCAAATCCGGATTCCAGAAACTACCGCATGTTGGGCTAGCTGTCAAAGTGTGGAAAAACTTACCAGGAAGAGCAAGCAAAAGTAAACATACATCTGTAGCCGGTCTGCCTAAAGAAGGAGGGTTTGGATTCTGATTTATATTTGATATAAATAAATGGGCAACCCCAGAGCTTTGCTCTCTGTCAAATCATGTAGCAGCTAGTTTGCGGAGTCATGTACTGGTCATAAAGAAAGGTCTCTTAGTCACCCGTGTGCTGCCTAGCAGATAGGCATCATCATGTTCTGGGCTGGGAAAAAAACATTACCTGTTTATACAGAAGAGTGAGCTGTAAATATAAGTGAATGGGTGCCCTGACCTGCATATCGAAGTCAGGCAGCTAAGACTTGAAGTGAGGCAAAGTTTTAAACAAATTCTGTTGAGAAAACTTTCAATTTTTTTAGTTTAAAGAGAACCCATTCTGATCACAGCCCAGCTTATACCACATTTTCATCTTAAACACAGAGGATTTTATATTGAGTACCAAAAAAATTATGGATTCCAATAAATCCTTTATTTGTATTATTCCTAAAAAAATAAATATGTAGCAGCAATGCAGATTGGAAAGAGGCATTTATTCGGCTCACTCTGTCTCGGGTCACATTTAAATGCTGAAGAGCAGCATGAATGTCCTTTAAGCATAAATACATTCAGTTGGTATGATGCTCTGATACTGCAGTGATGAGGGTATTAATACACCTGTGGCCTTCTCATGTCTTCAACAAATCCACCCCTGTTCGCAGAAGTATGTAAATAGAAAAAATGTCAGAAGCCGACTCTTGTGTGTGATGGAAAACAGTCTGTGGGGATCCTGGGAAAGTGAACATGAGCTTTGATAAAATAAGAGGCATTTACATCAGCTACTGAATCAATATAACTCTTATTATATGTAAAATACACATAAAATACTACTTGCCAAGCACTTCATTCGTACTAAACTAAACTCTATTGTAAATGTTGGCAATATGCTTTGGTATGTTTTCCTTTCCTTGGTGACATTTTTTGCATGTAAGGCACTAAAGCTTCACATTTATAAATAAAACACATTCAAGGGTGTATCATAGAATCATAGAATAGTTAGGTTTGGAAAGGACCTTAAGATCATCTAGTTCCTGCCATGGACAGGGGCACCTCACACTAAACCATGTTAACCAAGGTGCTGTCCAACCTGGCCTTGAACACCGCTAGGGATGGAGCATTCACAACTTCCCTGGGCAACCCATTCCAGTGCATTACCACCCTTACAGTAAAAAACTTCCTCCTTGTATCCAATCTAAACTTCCCCTGTTTAAGTTTTAACCCGTTACCCTTTGTCCTATTACTACAGTCCCTAATGAAGAGTCCCTCCCCAGCATCCTTATAGGCCCCCTTCAGTATCATAACTATAAAAAATTGTAGAGTCTTTATATAAAAACTTCAATAAGCTAGTTGAGTTTGCAATGAATGCGAGTATGATAATGCACATGGTTTAATCAATACACCTTTCAAAGGGGCCTCATTTTGGAAAAAACAAAAACCGTATCTTGCAGTTAGTGATAAATATTTCATTAAATTATCTCTAATTTAACTTTCACTCCTATTGGCAAACCTCTAGTGTTACATGTTTTTTTCCTCTTGATTTTATTGGCCTGGTAACATGCAATCATCTCACAGCCCTTTGCTTTCTGATGTATGCTATATTGCCTTGCCTTAGATTAATCTCATAGCCATTATCTCATTTGAGTAGGTAAGATTTGACCATCTAATCAACTTAAAGCAACTGAGTAGAACAATGTGGGCTTATATTTGGCATTCAGAGACATTTCTGAAACAACAAGAAAGTTATTTGAAAAAATAATGATCTAAATTATTCTCTTTATGCTTGAAAATGCACACTCCTTTTACTGACATAATTAAATTGCCTATGTATCTGACTTTTTAATAATGAAAAAACAAACCCTAGAGTCTTTAGATGATTTGCTGTATTCATTTAGATAAAGGAATTCAGCAGCGCCTATTCAGGCATTTACTCTTCTTGTGGAACGCAGACAGAATAAAAGTAGTGCCATGGCTTTTTAAGATGGCAGATTTCGTAGGGATTTTTTACTTTTCCATTTTAAGTACTCCTTTTCAGTACTTGCATTTGTATATACTAATGACAGTGAAAAGGAAAAATTCAGTTTATCTTGTCATCCAGCTATGCAAAGTAGTATGCTCACATTTCAAACTTGTCAAGTTGCAGGTTTTGATAGATAAACAGCTGAATTTTTCAAGGCTTTAATATGTTCTCTGGGCAGATAGTAAAGGGTCTAGGTGCTCTTGGGAATAAAATTTAAACCTTGCAAATTAATAACTACCAATCCTGGTGCCAGGTTGTTGACTGGTAAGAGTTGCTGCTTTTTTTGTAGCTATTACAACGTTTGCACTTTGGGGAATGCTGCCCATGTAGAAGATGAAAGTTCTTCAGCAACCTAAGTGGAAATGAATGTAGGATTGTGAGGAAAATTAATATTGCGTCAAGTAGGGTCTCACAAGATTTGTGTACAAATAGGACACAGGACACTAACAATTGAAGTACAAATCAATTTTTAAAGCAGATTAGCAGTATGAAAAGAATTCAGAAAGTGAACTTTGCCTCTGCAAGCTGGTTTTCGTCTGTGCGTGTCACAATGAAGCAATGCTATGGCTTAGATGTGTCATCAGGGATCTAAATTGAGTTGACACTGATGTTTACCTGTAAAGGCTTAGCTACTTGCTTTTGTTTGTAAAAAGACCCTTGCCTTGCTTACACTAAAGGCTAGATGACATGCATTTGTTAAGACATCTGCTCAGTTCTTTATATGTAATGTGTTTTCTGTGAAGCTTCATTTCTTATTCCCTCCCCATTATCCAGCGTCAACTTCTTTGGATGCTTGCCTCATTCAGTAGATACTAGTCTTCTTCTCCAAAAGTATGTCAGGAGCTTTCCACATTGCATCTACTGCTTTCTTGCATTCTTAGTTTATTTTAAAGTTAACAAAAATTCAGGAATTTAAAAGATTTCTATGCTAGGCATTTGTTTTGACATAATAAAAGTTTTGACAGGTATGCAGGTTTGGTCCTATCTGCCTAAATCCTAGGAGTGGAAGAACTAATCCTGCAAAAAACAAAACCCTGCCCTTCTTCAGCTGCAATTTCTAGCATTTTCACAAGGTCCTCAGCAAATGTGCATAGTAGCAGTGCAGTAAACCATGAATCCACCTCACAGTCCTCTAGCTGTCTAAGGAAAAGTATGACTCACATTTACCTGTTATTGTAAATTGGCAATAGTATTGTAATATGGCCAATTGTTAGGAGCTCTTTTGCTTTTAACAGTCTGGGTATTCTAGCACAGGGAATAGAAAGATCTGTATTGCTTTTTATGACAGTTTCAGATACTCAACATTGTGAAATAAGGGACTGCAGTATGACAAGAACTATTATGAAGTATGTATGACGGTACCCAGCAGCCAAGTCATGATGGACTGAAGATACTTAAGAGTTCCTGAGTTACACCAACTTTACTTGCCATATGGTCTTTTTTCCCCCACACTCCCCTTTCTCCTTGTAGACATTTGATGTTTTAAGCTTACCACAGAAGCTTTCTGAATCTGAAAGTAGAGTGCAGTTCTTCTCAAAACTACTCCCTAAGAAACACTTCTGAGTTCAGTGAATTGGCGGTGGGTCCTACACTGAGACTTACCTGCCACTTTAAGAGATAATTTATGACTACTATCACACAGTAATTTTAGCAGGGCTTGTTCTGATCCTGCTGTAACATCCATTTGTCATTTAGCTTGTTGATTAGCCATTCACATTCTTGAGAGAATAATAGACATTTTCCTCTGGAAAATGTCCCATGTGTTTAATTTGGGTACAACTAATTCTAGAATATCGCTTCAGGAAATGCACTACATTTCATATATCTATGCTTCTGTAACATGATTTTGTAGCCTAGTAGTTCTTAGAGAGATATAATTACAGTTACAACGCACTCAGTTACCCAAATTAGGTTGCATGTGCAGTCCAAATATTAGAAGAAAACCCCAGAGCTTACCCTCCCGAGTAAAGCAAAATTATAACCCTAGTGGAGGAATGTTTGATTGTCTGGTTTTACAGTTGTTTGTGTCCATGATAAAGAACATGATTTAAACAGAAAAGTTGTTTATCTTCAAAGGTAGGACAATCAGTGTTAATTGGCTAGAAAAAAAACCCCATAGATCTACCCTAGTGGCTTTTCTGCAAAGTACATTGAAAGAAGAAATTGCAAAAAGTCCTCTGGGCTATAAAGTAGAGTAAATAAAGCATTATGCATCTAGAAAATAATAATGTAAACCACAGGACAGAATGTGTGAAGAAGAATGTGAAACCTTTTCTCCCAGATAAATATAGTAGAAGGAAAGAATTTTGAGAGTAAATCTGCCTTCATAATGGCAAATTGCTAATTATGTTAAGGCTCTCTGTATTATTTGTGCTGCCGCAGTGCACTGCCGTTAAAATTATGGACCTGTGTTACCTCTAAGATATACTGAAGCCCAGAGTGTTGCAATTTATATGTTGAGTTTCACCACTTGCACACAAGTGTTTTCTTGAAATGCAGTAGCTTTCAAAAGTGCCCAGTGACAGTGGAGATACTGTTTGTTGCTCTTGATGAGATGCGTATATTCGGTATCATTTTAGTTTTCAGACACCGTAGGGAAGAGGGATCATCGTTTTCGAATTTCTTCTTTCGCACATGGCAGCGTTCATCCTCTGGTCATGTCAGGAAAGAACAGTGTTTATACTTCTCTTTGCACTGGAAACTGAAATGAAACATGTCGGAACATAAGAGGTTGCTACAGGCATATTTCATATTCATCCATCTCTGTTCTTTTCCTGAATTGCTTGCTTGCTTCTTTGATTGAAGGAGTTCCTGGCTTGGCGCTCTGAACTTGAGGTTTGGTAAACCTCAGATACTTAGATACATAAGCATCTGAAAAGCTGGAAGCCAAGTTCTGTTTGGAGCTGAAACAGGACGTAGACTTCTAATGCTGTGCCAGACAGCCAGGCAGACTGCACAGAAAGTCTTCAAAATGTTGGTAGCCTTGGGATCCCAACTGCTGTTCGCTTCCCTTGATCTGCCCCTCTTTGGGAGGAGGCAACTTGAAAGCCTGTAGATTTCCAAGAATGGGTTAGTTTGCCTCCTGAAGTTATTTCAGAATAATAGACCAAATCTGGGAACCTGGATAATGCATGGAAAGATGGTAAAAACTTAAGATAGTGTCTGATGGAAACCTGTTTGTGACTTAGCAAAAGTCTGCCAAAGCTTCATGTTCTCATTAGAAGGTCATTGCTGATACATCTTAATTGTATGGAAAAAAGTCTTTACTGGAAAGTACTCAAGTGCCTTGATTAAAGATACTTAACCCATATTAACTACTCTCTGGGCTTTCAGTCCAAATTAAGTTAAAAAGATGTGAAAAGACAGGCTATTGCCATAAACATATCAGAGCTGAGAAGTAAATACAGATGTTCAGAGTTCATCGTTTCAAACTAGGATGAAAAATTTTACATTGATGCTCAAAATCATCGTTTTTCTTTGACAAAATGGATTCACTTAACAGAACATAATGAGGAAGATAAATTAATGCCTCTTGATTTCTAACCTCTTGTTCCAGTCATTATCGTTCTTTGATCTTCAGTAACTATAATGAAGCCTCCGCTTCCAGATGTTTCTTTATTAAATTCCTTCCAGGAGAGAGAAAAAACACAAGTCATCCCAAACGCTGAAAGTTCTCAGCTCATTATCATATTTTACATATCATACAGACATGCTGACAATGTTAATTAGTGAGAAAGGCTTGATTGTTCTTTAATTACTCTGCCAAGAGCCGGTATAAAACACGAAGCCACAAATTATATGACATCTTATAAGCGGATTGGTTTTAATGATATCTTCGTGTACCAACATGCATATTTCATTACTAAGCTTTAGTTATTAGCATTTTAACATGGCCATTAATAATAAAAACATGGGGTTATGTACATGAATAAGAAAAATATAACTGCAGAATTTTAAACGGCGGATGACATGATGGTGCACTTTTATGTGTTGCAAATTGCAGCATCAGGACAGGGTGTGGAAGTCGTAAAGCTCTTCCTAACTGTTACCCTGACTGTCATGTCATTATGTATTTTATGAAATGACTCCTTACTGAAAAACATGCAGTCTGTAAACCAGAATGTACTCCTCAGAGCATCCCCTGTTGGTAGAGGGTAAAATCATTCTTATCTTCTGTGGCCCTCAAGATCTGGCTTTCTGAAAATTAGTGTTCAGCTTTGGGGTATATTGCTCTTAGAGATTTCTCCTGCATCTGTACATTTCAGTCTGACATTAGTCCCAGATGCAGTTCTGTGACTTTCTGCATGCTCTAATAGAAGGTTATTATGCATAAAATGGAAACAGTAAGCTCCCCAAGCTGTCTTTCTGAGAAAAGATTGAGCACCCATTGACTGAAACAAGTCTCATCCCCTTTTACATTGAACACATTTTTAGAGCAGCGCTCCACAGCTTGAGTAAAATAACTATTGTTACTGACTGATAATAAGACAACTCTAATTTATTATATCAGCTTGTTTATTGCTGTCATATTATGAAGATGACATTTATGTATCAGCTTTGATTTGAGCAAATAACTTTGACATTCAGCAACAAAAGGTCAGTCTCTCCATTTTGCTTCGAAGTTTAAACTTCTATTATTCAAATATGAGCAAACTTTATTCTCTTTAATAGCACCCTGTTTTGTACTACAGGATAGGAATAGCCATGTGAAATAAAAAAGAGCTGCATGTATCTGTTGGTGGGACAGTCATATGTTTTCTAACATTTGTCCATTCTCCTTTATGGAGACGAGACATTTTAATCAGATTTAAAAAAGGAAAAGCCATCAATACCCAATGTGTAAGTATGAAAACAGCCGGGCTTGCCATTTTTACCTTTGATTTTATAATACTGTTATTTCACAGAAGAGTTCTCAGCTGGAATATCTCTTTCTCTATACCTGCATTCAAGAGTGCTTGTGTCCTGAATAATTAAAAAGTCTATTGTAATTGCCCTTTCATGATATCTAATGCACTGCAAAAAATGTCACATTTCTCTTTGCTAAATACAATTTATAAGTCTAGGAGAAGCAGATGGTTTGGCATTTTGAAGGTGGTAGACTGCAGAAGGATGCTGAGCTGATTCACAGGGTTGCCTTGTTCAGTTCAAAAAGATGCCTTGTTAATCCCAGTATGGAGTTGGGAATACTGTAGGACTGGTAATCTCTGTAGGGCTGATGATCTTCACAATTAAGTATGCACACATAATCACTTTGCAAATTTTCCAAAAGCTGAGATACTATATTGTGGGGGGAAAGCCAAGGATTTCTGTATTGTAACATAATGCAAGAGAATGGATTTTGAACAAAGAGATTAGGATAACAGGTGAGAATCAACAAATGCTCTTTAGTCGAGAATGCCCATTTAATTTTCTGAAGGGAAAATCCTAATCCACTACTGAAAAGTCCTGATTTAGAAAACCTGGAATACTCTGTCCTGGACTAAAGACTAAAGTAGAACAAGTGAAAACCCTGAGACAGGGAAATCACTGGCTATATGGTTGCATTTTTCTGTATTTCTACACACTTTGAAGCTGATTTAATTTTTTTTCTTACTTTCTAGAGAAAAGAAAGAAAGTGATGTTTTAGAGGAATGGGTACTGTGCAAAGAAGACTTTTTGTGGAAGCTTTTATGATATTTAAGTGACTGGGGGCTTTATTTTTGCAACCAGAGTGTAGGGATAGAAAGCTGTCATTCATTTTTGACTCTGAGTTTTTCACTCTCAATAAGACTCACCTTTTCTTTACAATAGGAAAGACAGCTCATAGTCCATGGTGCCAAGTGAGAATGAATGCATTAAAAAAAAATTCTAAAGGTGGCTGTAAGCGTTAATGATTTCCCTTTGTTTCTCTCTGGTGACTGAGGCTATTTATTGCCTGCCGGTTTAGCTTGCCCGTTTTCAGATATTGCCAGCCTTTGCTGAAATGATGTGGAAAATGTTTCCATTAGGAACAGGAAACAAATACTCCATGCTAACAGAATTTAGTCTTTAATTATTTACTCATTTACTCATATAATTTTTCTAAAGCCTTCTGGCTTACAAGAACAGAAATACATGGCACGCATTTAATGATCAGCTTCTTATCTCATAGTTCTGTGAATGACTCTTTCCTGACTTACTAGACTTGTTCAAACTATGCTTTGAAGACAAAACCAGGTATTTCTTACTTTTTCTGTCACTAGACTCCTTTTCACATACACACACACATACACACACACAAAGAATTTATTTATGCAACATCTTGTGGAGCGATACATTTTCCCATTTTACATTTGTGAAACAATTCAGTCATAAGGATACATCGAAATTGTGGCTGAACAGTTTAACAAGTGCTAAATGTTTTGGGGAAGCTGAAAGCCCAGCTCCTGTACCTTCAGGTGGATCTGTGCAGGTGCAACATCAAAACAGAAACAGAGACAATTTCACTTTCAAGAGAATGGTGGTTTGGTAAAACTGAAGCTACTGGTAACAAATGGAAACAGAAGCATTGCAACAAAAGGAAGGCACACAAAGCTTGGCTGTTTGTTGTTTGGTAGTAGCCAGCTGGCTAATCAGCACAGATACATCAACTACTCAGTTAGCAGATTTACAGCTCTCAGCTGCAGAATGTGCCAATTTGTTCTCACTAAAGTGACATGAGGAGGTAGAGGGGGAAAAAAAAGGAAGCAAAAGGTAAGCAATAAAGGATCAAAGGGCTCAAAGACATAGGAATCTGGGCTTTAATAGAGTCACTGCACTTAGAACAATTTATCCATTTGTGATAAAGGGCTGAAATTGTCAGAAGACCCTTGATGTTGGTTTGGGTTGAGAGGCAGTGAGACTATGAAGGTGTCAAGAGCAGGATGTCAAATGTCAAATACTTTACCTAAATGCTTTCTGTCTTCTTTGCCCCATCAGCCTCCTACATAAGCAATTTCCTGACTTGGAATTTTGGGATCAGTTTTTTTCAGTGATGACATATATGTTGTGTGTTAATAAGGGCAGTGTGCTATGTGAGATCATGGTAATAGAAACTTCAACTGTTGTGTATTGCATGTGCTATACTCTATGATTATGATAAAGCAAGTATGTATGTGCATACCATACTTCCAGTTGTTTATGAAGTGTTGGCTTACACACCTATATAATGTTTCATATTGTGAGGTTTCTCCTTTCAGTAAGGAAGGACAAAACTATTTTTACACTCACTGAAACATAAATAATCCTATACTTATCCAGGGACAGAAAGCTTTGGATTTCATAGTGTGCTATGGGGATTTCATCTCAGGCTATCATCATGGGGAATTCATGAGATGCTGAAAGTGCTATATCTCAACCTGGAAAATGTCTCCATTTGATTTGGAACCATCATTTGCCTGTTTAATACTTTGAGTTAGTGTGTTTATTAACCTCCTGACATACACAGGTCCTTGGCAGCAAAACCTGAAATTTGGTGGGTATTAATACATATGTGTTTTTGGAGGGCATCACAATGGCATGGTCAGTTGTGGTTACACAAGCTGGAGGTAGTGAAAACAAAACAAACATCACAACCCCAGGGGAGATAAGTGAGGTTTGTCCATTTGAGACTGTTGGAAGGTGGCTGCACAGTAGATACCGTGCAGTCATAAATTTGTCATGTGTAGCCATTGTGGTTGGGGGGATAAATACTCAGTACCTGTTATTACCTGATAAAGTCATAAATATGTATGGATCCATTTTATGTGATAATTAGAGAATCTAGTTTCAGCATCTGCTTTTACCTGATAACCCAACTTTATTATTTTAAATAAAGGAAAAGCAGTAATTCACAAGCTATAGGCACCATGAAGATGTGAAACAGAGCTACCAAAGAGGAGGGAGGAAAGAAGAACACTGTTTTAGATGCACGTCCGCTGTTATACAGGAGGCTTTGCAAACAAGAAGTACGTGTGCTATCTTTCTTTGTGGTTTATGGGAAATACTCCTGCCTGCTTTCAGAATGCACTTGTAAACAATTGAACTAAGTTTAATTTTAAATAAAATGGAATTATAGAAATATCTGGCCGTAGCAAATATATCTGTTTTGGGGATCAGTTCTAAATATGAGTGCTTACCATGATAACTGATTTTTGTAGCCCACATCTGACAGAGAATTTGACCAATAGGTTTTGATAATCCACTGTCATAATGGTCAGCTAAGAGCTGACAAATAAATAATAAAAAAAGAGAAGTCAAGATTTGCTATTTTATATTAAGGTCCTAGTCTTGGGCCATAGCATGTGCATGCTATTTCACTATGCAAGATATTTGGAGCCCTTACTTTTCCTCCCCAGCAGAGGCAGTGGAAGGAACTAATCTGAACCTCAAATTGTTTCCTTGGCTGCTGACAAAGTGAGAAGCAGTTTTAGAAGGTACTGCCTTTTTCACAGCTTTCGAACTCCCACTGCAGTTTGTCAGCATCAGTTGTTTTCTGTCTTCTCTAAGTGCCATTTCCTTAAAAACTCTTCTTTGATGAGTGATGTATCTTAGCAAGGTGGTGCCATGAAACACAAAAGTATTTTTTGTGAAAAGATTGAGAATGGTATTTAAAATAAATTAGTATCTGCTGTACATTGAATAAGTGCAGGAAGGAACCAAATGATGCCAGAGGTTTTTGGTGGGTTTTGAGTCTGCGCTGCATCTTAATCTTTTTAAGGAAGATGCTTGCCTGCTAGTGGTGTAGGAAAGCATTCTGGTACCAGCAGAGCTCATGCAACTCCTTCCTTTGAATTTCTGTTTTGTCTGCCACTGTTTCACCCTGCTGCTGCTGTATTCTCACTGATCCTTTTACTGAGCAGCAGTTTGCACACATTTCCTCCTGCCTTGTGCCCCTTTAAGTTGTCCTCGTCACATGGCTGATCACAGCCATTTATTCCTGCTGACAGAGCCTGGCAGCTGGGCTCTCTGCCATAAAAGTCTTTGATTCTGATGCCTGGAAAGGCATGTGGGTTGAATCTTTCAGGAGGGATGGAGTAGTTAACTAACTACAGGGCTCAGGGGACATACATACCGCCAGATATTCATGGGCTGAGGTCAAACCTGTAAATATCTGTAGAATTAATTTGAACAGGACACTCTTACCTTTATTTTTCAAAGAACTTGGAATCCCTGATAGAAATCTGGTGTTTCATAAGATGTGAAGACAAATTAGCCATTCTTTCATTCTTTGAGAGAATAAGTGTGTTCGCTTATCTGAATACATTATCTGTTCCTTTAAAGCTGCTTCATAATGCAAATGTGAAGTAAGGAGGATAACTTCTTTGCCTTACTGAGTTTTATGCCACGGTGAAGACATTTTTTGCAACATCTGTTCCTCAGCTGTGTGGGTTCTTCTGTCACTCTCTCTCCTTGTCATTTTATGTGAGCAGCCAGGGAGAAAAAAGGCCAAAGCAGAGGTCTGCCATTTCTCCTCAGAGACCATTGCCAGCTGAAATACCGTGATTCTGTCTTTAGGCAACTCAGTATTTCCTTACATTAAGATGACTATAATTAACTCCCTGATGATCCTGCCACCTCTTCTTCTCTGTCATGCCAGGTTGGTCTTACGTGATATCCCTCAAGGCTGTTTTAGCAGCCTGTTGGATGGAGCCAGGCAGACTGAGCAAACTGTAGCACCCTTCTGTGAGTGGTCATGGTCACTCAGCATAAAAGGTGTTGCAACTGAAGTACAACATGTTTTATGTTCTCCTTTCTTGGGAATATTTAAAGTATAGTCCTGACAGAATTAGTAGTCAGCTTGATGTTATGCATGATTTGCATTGATAATAAAAAAAAAGAATTACAAAGTGTTTACTGATAAAACTCATGAAAGACACAAAAAATGATGGAAAATAATTAAAAGAAGCAGGTGGTTAATGTGAATTTGTGACTGGGTATTTTACTGGAACCAAATACAGGTCCATGAAAGCAGTGACTTTGGAAGCACCTAGGATTCGTAGAGTGCCTGTGTTGATACCTTAGTTCAGATGAGGAATGTGCTTTTGAAACCTGTTTCCCAATCATCCCATTATCCTTTATTTTGTTTTGTGGAGCATCTCGTTGGAGAGACCAGGCTAGATATAGTCCAAAGTACTATCTGCCGGAAAAGTGTGCAGTGTAGGCATGCAGCTGCATGAGAAATCTGTGTGTCATGATAGCAAAAAGGGTTGATGGGCTCTTTGGTGTGTAAACACGGTCTGTAGGATAAAAGATCATTTTGCAAATAGGTATGGATTTATTTACGGTTATGTTACCAGGATATCAGATACAGTTCTAGTATCCACAGTTTCAAAGGATTATAAGCATGCAATCATAAATTAGGAAGCTGATTCAAAAAGGTATCGTACAGCAAGAGACAGCCATCTGGATCTGTAAAGTGGGGGGTTTGTTTGTTTGTTTTTAAAGCTTGATTATTGGGAATAACAATCTTCAAGAGTATTATTATGCTCTAAGAAGCTTTTTAACATACTTGGCACAAGGTACGATGTAAACTTGTGGCTGGAAGGTAATTAGACAAATTTAAATCGGTGATACGCATCACATTTTTTTTTTTTCAGTGCTGGGGATTATTAATCTTTGGAGCAAACTTTCTTGAGAGAAGCTGGATTTTTTATCTCTTGATGTCCTCACATCAATACAGAGTGTCTTCCTGGAAGATACACTCTAGCTAAGCACAAATTATAGGCCCTACTGCAGGGAGAACTGTGGTACGCAGCAGGTTGAACTAAATAATATCAGAAGAAGAGTCCTTTCCAACCCTAAAATCTATGAATCTGTGTTATCAATTTTATATATGCCAGCCTCTTACACAACTGAATCCTTATTTTGAGCCACTTTATAACCACAAGTTACCTGAGACTGATGCTATCAAGTTTCTAGCATGCTCTTGTTTCTGGAATTAGTATCTCTCTGTCCCACATACTCTCAAGGCGCTTCTGCCAGCCAGAGTGTTCACAAAGATAAGATGGTCTACGAACAAAAGAGCACAATGCTTTTTTGATAGGTGGTGCTGTAATGTAACCTTAATTAGTCAAACATGCTGCTTGGGATTTCTTAATGAAGAGCCTGGCAAGGGCACTCCCTAGCCGAGGGTCGGGGGGAAACATGGTTAAAAGGAGAGTTGATATTCCTTTCCACAGTTCAATTTGTCATTTCATTTTATCTCAGAATATTTTTGGCACCTGATAAATTTATCAAATTTTAATGTTTTCTGCTGAGATCTGCTATAGGATTTTTTTTCTTCCCCCCCCCCCATCTCTCTTTGAGAATGAGATTAGGGCCAGTAGCTGTACTTCTAATAACTATATATATTTTTTCTCCTTTAGAAGCTTCAGTGATCCATTTGTCAGCATGAAAAGGAGTTGACATTTGAAAGAGAGATAAATTATTATGTTGGGTGGGTAGGGGCTTCATAACATTGTTTAGAGAGACGCCTTTCTCCTGTCACTGTTGAAAATCAATTATTCTGGCTTCTAAACACTGAACATTTAGGGAGTCTTGGAGCCTGGACTGTTGGTGAAGGGAACAGGTCAAGGCACTTTCCATTCTTAGATTTAGTTTTGAGTGATTTAGCATAGGTGTTATGAGTAGGACTTCTCTAGAAATACTAATACAGGGCCACAAATCTGTAGCTCTCTGTAGATTACTAGATACTAGATGGGAAATAAGTAGAAATGAACCCAAAGAGATCAGATTCTCATAACAGTAAATAAGAAATAGTTTTACTTGAAAACTTAAACAGTCTATAACATGAGTAATTTAAGAAAAGCAATTCAGATATGACACAGAAAATCTATATGATGCATTAAGACATAACGTATGCAGTTGGTGAACATATAAATAATAATGAAAACAAGATTATTTTTTAAAATACAATAGTTAAGATTATTTTGCATACCTTTAATATGCAGTTTACTTATTAGGGCAGAAAATCTGTATTTAATCTGTGTTTAAAGAAGCTTTCAGAGACTGCAGATAGAAATCCTTGCATGGACACATACTCAGCACTAGGGGACAGCATCCTGGTGCTGCATCCTGATTTTACTGTCTTTTATAATGAGACAGTAATCTTAATCTCATCTGGTAATCATAGAATAGAATCATAGAAGATGTTACCATTTTATTTTAATCCAAATTATTTTAGACTTGCAAATATAGGCTACTTCGTGAGCAGTCTCTTCTGACTTTTGCCTGTGGAAACGTCTCTGTCTCACAAATCCACCTGTCTCTCAGACCTCTGATTTTTCCTGTTGTCTAATTTCCTAGCCATCTAAGTAGAACTAAGCTGTTTTAAGCTGCTTGAGTAGCAGCTTGTGCAGACTCGTATGTGCTAAATTGCCATCTTATTCTATGTCCAAGCAGTTATCAAATATTATTTCCAAAATTACCTTATCCTAAATAGTCCTAAATAGTCATACCAACTGAAAGAGTGGTGAGTAAATGACAGCTTTATATCTCTCCTGCAAACTAAAAATATTCATATGATGAACATAAAATTACAGTAAATAAAGTCTTTCAGGTTTATCCGTCCCAAGTCAATAATTTTCACAAAGGATTTTGACTCCCTTTCCTCTATAGTGATATGTAAATTGTTACAATATCTTGTCCAAAAAGTTACTTAGAATACAGTTAATTTTTTTGCCTGTGGTGATGGAAGCTCAAAAAATAAAGTTCATTGCTCCATTGCTTTATTAACATTCTCACTGCTCAGTGACATGGTCTGTTTGTGTCCTGCAAATTAATAGTGGCCTGGAGACAGCACAAGTATTTCTGTGGTTAGAAATGAAAGGAGGTCTGGGAATTATATGAAAAATGTGTTTAGTGGAGTAGGGACAAGTAGGGAATTAAATGTATTTAATTTAAGGACGCTTTAGAAGGCACCTCACTTTTAGATGTTTTGTTGTGATTTAAACGCAGCCGTAACTGAGTACCATGCAGCCTTCTCATCATTATTCTCAGACTAAAGCCAAAACACAGCACTATACCAGCTACTAGGAAGAAAAATAACTGTTCTAGCTGAAACCAGGACATGTTTATAGCTGGTGCAGAAGCTGTCCCATATAGTTGCTTTTCTCACCCTTCAAATGGGTTGCAGTGGAAAATTCAGACAAAGCAGTGCTCTTGAGTTGAAAAATAATAGGGGTTTCTTTACAATCATTCTTCTGCATTAAGATACACTTTTCTGCCTGTTCTGCATAGTGATACAGGCTATTTTCTGATGAAAGATGCTCTGCGCCTATTAAAGTCCTCCTCCTAGGCTGGCCTGCAGCTGCGAGCAGCTTCTCAGGAGCAATGAAGAAAGGGATTTGTGCTGTTCAGAGAGTCACTGACATCAGTCACTGCTTCAGGCAGGTGCTTCTCCTTCCCACTGCACCCTGTCAACATACCATGGTCAAGTGGCACAGCAGACACCTGAGGTGGCTTTTAGAAATTTTCATTACAGGGCTTTGTTAAACAAAAGTTTGAAGCTCAAGAGTTATGAAGATGCATTTAGCATAACAAGTATTACGCTTGTTACGCTTATAGAAATGTGTAATAAGTACTGTTAACAACTAAGCTTTTATTTGTTACTTAAAGTATGCTGAGCTGCCTAAAACTTCCCTGCAGTTCTATGTCTGGTGATGTTTAGTGTGTACCACTGAACAAATGCAGCCCTATTTCCCAGGTCATACCAAGAAAACCTCCCTTCTCTTTACAGCAACAAGAATATGGATTTCCCCTTCATCTTACAAGGACCTAATAACCATTACAAGCAGAGCACAGAAGTTCAAAGCCCTTGATCTCTTTTTGACTTCAACCTCCAGATTCAGAAGCAGCAAGCTCAGTCAAGAGTTGCTCTGCCCAGAAAGTGTGGATAAGTAGCTTAGTGATCAGTATTGGTTTAACTGCTGGATCATTTCTGAAGGTTAATCTTTCGAAAGGTCTGGATGACACGTGAAATGTGTCCACCCTTTTTGATCTCCACGCTCCTGGTCTGGACAAACAGCCTGGGGTGTTTCTACCCAGGCTGTTATTTTTCTTTTCCCCAGTGAGCCAAACCATGCTCCCCATGCAGACTGATGAGGAACTGGTAACCTGACCTACAGCAGCATCCTTGACTGAGCAGATTACAGAGAAAGGCTGAAAGTTCTCAGTACTCTCTGGTTCCAACACACCAGCTCCTGCTGTACCCAAAGCATATGTGCCCGTCTGCTTCATCTCCATCACGCTGCCCAATTACAGCATTTCCAGGCTCTGCCAAACTGGTGGTGGCCGCAGGACTGCAACCTGAAGAAGGAAGGACTGAAATACTGCTTTCATCAAGACTGACATATGAGAGATAATTGTTGGCCACTTGTAACAAGATATTAAAATATGACCCTTTTGTCTAGTTTACATAGAAAGTAAGCAAATTTAATTAACTCTATGATCTTACCAGTAAATGTCCCCCCAAAATAACTGTAATCTCCTAATTAAAAAAGAAGTGGTTGAGTTAATCACTTTAAATATTTAATTATATCATTAAAGAGAAGGAAAGGTACAGTAGCTGACGTACTAACTGAGGAGACTTGAGTTCTTAATTTTACTGTGTTTCTGTCTTCAAGGTTTTTTGTGACTTGACATAAGCCTGCTAACAGAGAATTGGCAGAGAAAGCCTGAATCATTCAGTCAGGCTTCCCACATGGAGAAGAACCATATGGTAGACATCTCATGTAGTAAGGTCCCTAGAATACTCTTTTTATGTGTGCCCACTCACTGCAAGCCTCAGACTCATTCCCAAGATACACTGGGTCTGTAGTAAAAGGTAAAGAAGTGCTGATTATATTGGTGGTTGTCTCTCCAATTCTATGCTTGTTAAATGCTAATTTAATATGACCTGTATTTGGCAAGGCTAGATACAAAGTTCTCTGCAGAAGTGTTGTTGCAGTCTTGGTAGACTTGGCAAGGTCAGATTTGTCAAAGTCATTTTTTACTTTTTATTAGACCAACTTTATTATTTCCAAGCACAGCTGGAAAAAGAAACATCAAAAAGCTTCTGTGCACATGTGCCTTTCTTCCAGCATGAAATAGAAGCAGCAAGCTTCAAAGCTATATAAAGACTGAGACAGATGCAAATCATTAGATACCTCTCAATTAGCCTTACTGAGAGAACAGATATAATATCTGTGGGATAGATGGAAGATTACCAGGGAGAAACATATTAAAGTGATGATCCTTTCATTGCAGGGTAGGTAATCTCATTTCCAGACTCTGAAACATGAAGAGATTAATGGGAAGAGAGATTATGATTTGTCACAAAACCAGCACCTGTATTGGATCCCTGATACCTGGTGGCCAAGAGAGTTATAAACTGCACTTCAGAGTTACCTTCTGAAGATGTTTTGTATGTCTCTCTTGAGGTTTAGGACTGGGAGATCAAAGGTAAAGTGACTGTTTTGTGTGTTTCCCTTTTGAAAGTCATGCACGTGTTTAGTTGGACTACTGTAGCTTTGATTCCACCTGGGGACTAGAAGTTGGTCATTTTACACCTAATTTCCCTGGAAAGCTCCATGCAATAGCGTTTATGTGATGTCTAGGATGACAGATTTGCAAGGGCAGCATTGAGCCAATGACATTCTTTCATTCTCTGTCTGCCTCCAGTTTTATTAACAATAGCCTCCTTCTTGGTGTCTTATCTCAGAACCACAGTTTCATCTCTTCCCTCCACTGTTTCTAGATGGGAGGACATAACAAAAGAAGCTGTATTTCACTAGATAACACAACCTTACTATTTTTAAATGGCAAGAATGTCTCTACAGCTATGTGAAAACTTGAAAGCACCAGTTTTCTAGAAGAGGTTTTTGCACTATGTATACTAGAGGACCTACCTATGGAGGTGAATGTCCTCGACATTTTCTCTTGGTTAATTAGCTGAAAATGTAATACGATTGCTTGCCTTTTTGTGTATCTCACATGACAAGCCTGTCTTTTGTCATGCACTGTGGAGGATACCTAGGCACTTGCATAGTTTTAGCCTGTAATCTCTGGTGCAACTTCACATTTATAAAATGATTGTAATGCTTCCTTGTCTCACAGAGGTTGCGTGGCTGGATATACTAAATCACTGAGAGATTCTCAGGGACAAAGGTCTGTAAACCATGTGGTGAGGAATAAATAGAGAACAGCTTGAGATTTTCAAATGGCAGAGAAGTCGAAGAGTAAGATATTAGTGTTATTACTGTTGTTTGCCCTACAAAAAGAGAAACAATACACTTGCCATATTAACAGCTCTTACTTTGCATTTTAGGAAGTAACAAAAGGAGAAAGGGAAGAAAAGTTAAAATACGCATGCAAGAACACAGTGCAATTCCTCTCTAAGACATGCATCATGCTGTATATTCCAGCCAGCCATGCATGAAATCTGGGAGGTACATTGTAAGCAGAAGTGAAGCAGCACTTTCGTCTTTTTCTTCTTTGGGGAACTCACAGGTTCAGGGAGGTGAAAAATCTGACACAAGCTTTAAAGGGCAAACTGCTAAGTCTATGAGACATCGCATGACAGCAGCTTAAACAGAACTGTATTAACACAGTGTAAAACAGCAATGTTAGTTGGGGGCAGGAGTGGATTGCAGAGAGGAAGGTAGCCTTTTCCTGCTAATACAAAAAGCAAAACGCTGATGGAAAAAAATTTGGTGTGACACAGCAGAAGGGATTTTAGGGCAAGGCAATGAATTATCAGTAAATCACTGATAGGTGAAACTTACACAGATATTTAAACTTGGCAGTTTGCCTCAATGTCACTAGGTTTCATGCCATAGGTGTGTTTGTGGGCTGGATGCAGGCAATTCCTGCAGCCATGCTCAGGTATTCAATTACCAATCTGCTGAGACAGAGGTACGGAAAAAATTCCTCTCCCAGACTGGCCTAGGCAGCAGGAAGGAAAAATCCTTCTTAAGCATTAAATTTAAGTTTTTTAGATTAAAAAAGAATGATATTGTGTTGGATCTTTGCATTGAGAGCTCATAAATAGACTAGAAAAACAATCCTCAAGTTTTTTATTCATCACGCCAGAACTTCTAAAATGAAAATTGTCTCATCCATGTTGCTAGTATAGCAGAATATAATCGATTCTAGACTGTTCACTCTCTGCTGCTATATGTAATTGTTGTATACACACACAATAGGGTATTCTTATTCCATTTCCTTATTTGTAGTAAGGTGATGGGTTTTTAACACTGAAGACTGAGCGTGCTGTGAGAACTGTTGTCTCAAAGGAACCATCCTGGTGTAAAATGCTTCATCAACTCTCTTCCAGGTTAATGGTACTCTGTTGGCCATTTGATTTAATAACGAAGCCTGAACCCTTTTCTGTCTTCTTTTACATCCTGTTTTTATTTCAGGTCTTACATGGGCTGCAGAAATAATCCAAGCTTACAAACAGCTAGCCACTCTTGCAGCACAGAGTATAAACACTCTGGATTGCCTTCCCTGAACATAAAATCTATTTTGTTTACCATCAATCTTAAAAATCCTAAATAAATTTGACATCACCAAGACACCATATCTTGCCCCCTCCCCCACAAAAAAAGAAGAAAAAACCTGTAGTAGAGAAATGAGACATTTTCTTGAAGTTCTTTAGAATCTATCAGACAATAATAACCCAAACTGTGGACAAGCATATATATAATGTTATTTTTAAACAAAAATGTTTGCCTAATGTTATAGATGATGCATTCAGGTGGAGCTGTGTATTTTCATCTATTAATTTTTCATTCATTTAGATTATGATACTGTATCACATTGCAGCTGCTCTCATCCCATGGCATTCTGATCAAGTAAATGCTGGAATTACAGAAAAATCATAAATTTTAAAGGTGACAGAAAATTCCAGGATCTAAAGCTTTTGTGTGTACGTTTCTGTTCTGCCTTGGTGTAACTTTAGAATCATTACTTAATAGAGAGTGAATCAAAAAACAAGATTCTGGTTTTATGTTCTATTCCTTTAGGTGGTAAATAGCTCTGAGTTAGCACAGGGGGATGACACAGAAGGATGCAACCAGGATATAGGACTCATTTTGGAGAAGAGGAAAATGAGGCAGAGGTTTTCGAGGGAGCTTTCTGCAATGTCAGCTTCTCCAGTAATGTCTCCTTTTCCAGGCAGCTTCACCTTCCCTTCTTTCTGCTCTTCCACTTTGTGGGAGCTGCATGTGCTGCTCAGGCAGTGCTTAAACTTGCACAGCAATGGTGCCACCTTAGTTGCCCTCATGCTCCAGCTCACAGCTGGCCCCTGTGCCTGCTGGGTTAGTAAGGCTGAGAGCTTTGGATGGGACAGCAGTGGCTTTTGGGTTTCACGCTATCCTACTGCTGTTCATTGTGCTAGGCTGGGTGTTCGTAAGAAGGCAGTGGTTAAATGAAATGATTAGTATAATTTAATTTTAGTTCATTGTAGTTGTTTACAGTTATTGTCTCTCCATTTTTAAAGAAGCCTAGTTTCATCGGCCCTTCTGTATAACTGTATTCCCCAGTTTTATGCATCATTCAGTGCTCCTTTTACTTTCCTTTCTCCATTCCTGTGATATCAATTTTATATCAAGGTGACCTTAATTGAGCTTGGTATTATAATGTAGTGTTGTAGGACCATCAGGCATCACATTTATTATCCACTAGCAATTTTTCTCTGAAAATTCTGCTTGCCATCAGGAAAAGAATGATGGAACTCTCTCAGAGGTATTCAGATGCTGATGCTGGTCTCAAGGCATTTATTATTATTTTTTAATCCATGCCTCTGGATTCTGCAGTTCATAACTCATCATCATTGAAGGGTAAGAAGTCAGGTGAAATTTAATTACACAAAATTTCAAAGATGCAAATTGGTCAGGGAAGGGGAGACCATATTAAATCTATTAAGTTTTGAAAAGCATCTGATACTGACATTAAAAAAGCTCCAGAGGCAACACCATTCAGTGCATGATGAAGTTCCTCAGAATCAATTTTGCACAGCCTCCTCATAAACTGTCAAATGCATCTATATATCTGTATTTGCAAGTGGGGCAGAGAAAGGCACTTGGTGTTGTAATGACATTAAATCTCTAATTCCCATACTACTCTCTCAAGCAATGTGTGAAACATTACATTTATCTGCAGCTTTAATTTAAAGGCAGAAGTAAGTTTAAAGCACTCAATAAATGTGGCAGCAATGCTGCGTTTCCCATGGGTAGCTAGCGGGTAACTGTGAAAGCCTCTCACTTCAGGCAAGCTGGTTTGTCTGCATCTTAAACGGAAATGGAGCAAACCAGTGATTTTTCCAGTGCTGTGGCTTTTTGTCAATCTCAGGGAAACCTTAATGAAGCTGAGAAAGGAGGAAGTGCCCTACAGCACACTGACAGGGCACTTCTGTGGCAATTGGATGTCTCATCTTTGGTCCCAGCTACCTGATCTAATTTGAGGGAGAGAGGAGGGAAGGAGGGGGTGCTGCTGTTCTCAAGATAAAATCTGAATGCTTGCAGGAAGGAGAATCGCTCGAGATCTCTGAAAGTACTTTCTCTTATCTCCAGATGATACTGCAGTAACCTTAGCAATAGTGACTGTGAGCTGTAAGAAGCAGCATTAGGCCTGAAGGAAGTAATTGTTTATCCAGATGGTCAGTAAAGAATGAATAACCAGACAAATTAGTCTTTGGTCTGAGACTATGTGATAGCGCACATCAAACTTTAACACTATGTAGTAAGTTAATAAATGAAAGTGGAAAGCTTTGTGTGAACAGAAGTTGCTCTCATCTGTGCAGCGTGTACTCATTTAATAATGTATTGTGTCTTTCAGATTATTTTTAAGAGGATAATTAAAAAAATTGCAGACCGAAAGATACTCTCCTCCCTTTAAAGGGTCTGCACTTACCTGACTTGTCATATAGATTTCAATAAAAGCTTTTTGTAAGCAGGTGCTGCAGGAATGTGTTGCATTAGCATGAGCTCACCCCCTTTGTACAAAATCAAATCTATCAGAGCAGTTCAGTACACAGCTAAATTTCAGCTTATTTTTGCTGCAGGCGTGCGTGTTGGGATTAGTTTCATTGACTTTAGGGCAGCTCACAGGTGTGAGTTTTGTTCAAGAACTTCTGCAGAAACAATGCAAAAATTGATTGTTAAAACTTGAAATAATAAAGGTAAGGACAAAGGTAGCCCTTTGTCCAGAAAAACCTATTTGGAATGAATCAAGACTACCTTCTTGATTCATTCCAAATAGGTTCTTAGTTCACAAAGGTAAGAGGAATTTTTTTCCCAGCCTCAAAGCCCATTTAATGGACAATTTTACCTTAGAAATATTCTCCAAATTTTCTGAATCTCAAGGCTTCCATTTCTTCCCATAATGCTTTGTATACCTCACAGTCATTTTAATCCAATTGAGAACAATGATCACCCACTTTGTACCCAGATTTCTTCTTAAAAGTGGTTCCATCCACTTTCTCTACCACTTCAGTGGTATGAGTGCTCTTAGGCAAACAGTGAAGATACAAACTCCTTAACTCCAATTTGCTTTCTTTTATTACCTTGGGTTATCATCATTGTAAATTGGCATGGCAGACCACAACTTCTCCTCTATTATTTGTGTAGCACAAGGCTAAATTTTGAAGTTTAGCAGATGAATAACTGAGAACAAAAATAGTTACACTTATGGCAGTCCCAGTGTTTGTAGTAGCAAACTGGTGGGTCATAACTTCACTGACTTCAGTGAGATTGTGGTGGTGGTGATGCTTTTCCTTTCCCAGGATTTTTAGTTAGATCTGGGGATAAAAATGTCTGTCTGGAGAAACAGAGATGACAGCTATGAGATATTTCGACTCTTTTTTTTTTCCACTCAGTCTTACATCTCCTCTCTGATGTGCTGCCAGCTTTGGTTAGAGATCTTGTACAGTATGATTTATACAGCTGACAAGCTTAGTTACCAGACTTCCCAGGCATATCAATGATCATAGGATTCAGTCCACTTCAGTTTATACTTCAGCCTGTGTCATAGTGACATATGTTAATTAACCAGCTTTTCCTAACGTTTAAGTACGGCAACTCAGAATGTTTTTCATATTAATCCAAACATTCTGCTTTAAAATCTTTAATCTTATGCTATTGCTGATTTCAATTAGGCAATTTTGTCACAGTGATTGCTTAAAATTAAGAAAAGTAATAGAACAATTAATTATGAATTAATTATAAACTATTAATCATGAATACATCACAAGAAAGCTGTCTAAGTTGTCAGAGTAGAATTAAATTGTACAGGACTTACCCAACACACATTATGTTGGTTTGCTCATGGGTTCTTGTAATGGGAAGGGCCACAGTTTTACATGAGCAGAAACTCAGATGTGAGGAAGTATTCCTTTAATGTGAGACTTGGAGGCTGAGGTGCTGTCGTAGCACTGCCCTTCATACTAGAATGTCCAAATCCACACAAGTCACTCGTTAACATTTATGTCAGTTTTGCATTGGCAGAGTCATTAATATCAAAATGTTAACATAGCTGTACTAGCATTTGTTTTCTTTAAAGGCTTGCTGTCAAAACAGCTTGACTTTGTATCATTGTTTTCCATTCTAACTCACAAATGGGGGAAACCTATAACCTTTCTAGGTGGTGAAATAGCTTCTGGTCACCTCCTGACAGCTCCCCAGAGTGCTAGCATTCCATCTTACCTCGCTTGTATGGTGTGTGGGGCCATCCCTAACGCGTGTAAACTCTGTGGGCCCCTCTCTGTTTACATGTCCCCCAGTGCTCTTCCAGCCTGTGCTCTATTATCACATGGCTGTGCTGAGTGCTTTAGGAGCCCCTCCTTACTGCTTTGTCAGGATGCTTTTCCAAACCCAAGGACTCTGGTCTGTAGGGGCTCCAAGTGTTACTTTATAACATAGCAACAGCCCATCTGTTTTTTGACTCCTTTGATTTGAGCTGTAATTAGTGTCACAGAAGCACTGCATCATCTGGTTTAAGTCTTGATTTTTAAATGAAAAAATTAGATCTTGCCTTCTTCTTTGTGCCTTCTGCTTGAACACTTTCCCCATGGACAGTGTTAGCCTCTCTTCCTCCCTGACACACTGGTAACATGGCCAGGATGCATGCAGGATGCATGCAACTCCCCTCTCACTCTCTGTCACGTGAGCCTGTTCCTCCTCCCTCCATCAGCATCATAGCTGATGCTCCCTGGTCTTTCTTTGCTTAGCTGCTCATTCACCCATTACGCTGGAATTCCTGTGCTGTCCTCTTCAGTCTTTTCCTCTATGAGACTGAGGGCCACATAGCAGGGGGGATTCCTGAGCCGCAGTGCATGTAACCAGCATGCAAGGCTGCATCCCTCAGCACTCTCTTTAAAGACCCCCCCAGGAAGGATAATAAAGGAAATACCTGTCAAACAAAATATTTATTAAGGAAGAAGTCTTTGTAGCTCATGCCCTTCTCCTTTATTCTATCTAGCTGAGTGCCTTGGTATGTGGGCAACTCTACACAAAATATATATATATATAGCAAAAATAGCAATACAACTTAATTATAATTCAAGTCACAACAAGGTTTTTTAGTCCCCCCATATATTTCTGCAGAGCTAATTATGCTCCCCTGTAGGATCAATGCTTTACTAATTTAAATATGTTGTAACAGTATTGTCACCAATGAATCTTACTGCTTCAAAAAGCAAATTGCTCTACACCAACAATTACAAAAAATGTCTTTGTTTTTCCTTTTTGTAAATCATTTGACATTGGCATTCACCTTTTCAGGCGGGCATTTGCTACAGAACAAGCAGCAGTATTACATAAAAGGGTAGAAAACAGGAAAATAATCACATCTATCAAAAGAGAGAAAATTATAGTAATCTCTGTGATAGAGAATTCTTAGAAATCAAATACTGAAGTTACATCTGCTCTTGAGAATCCTGATCAGCACATAGTGTACACAGCAGGTAGGGCATGTTCTGACACCGCTTATTTGGGTTACACAATCCTTACACCTGTAAAGCATATGACATGCCCGATTCATTTTTAAAACTTATGATTTGCTTTTCTTCACATTAGGCACTATGTGCTTCTGTACTGACACACTGTCTTTCTACCAGCAAATTATTTTGGGGGGCAAGTACTACTTGCGTTACTTGAACTACCATGCTGACAGTTCATAATGACTGTTCATTTAAGGAAAGTAGATTTGCTGTCTCTCCTTGTCTGATCTTTTAACTTCATAATCACTTAACTGTAAAAGGAAAAGAGAAGGAAGAGCATTGGAAATGCTCATGTTTGTTTGTTTGTTTGCTAGAAAAAAACAATGGGTATAACTGGCAATTAAATAAACACTGTAAGCTGATGTTGAAAAATCCTTTTTGGATTTTTCCAAAAATTCCTTTTTGGCTTTTCTTTTGTCCTTTCTTTTGCTGCTTGTGATTATGAAGCATTCACCAATGCAAGACGGAGACATCCATTTTAAGACACTGGAAGTGTTTGTCAATTCAGCTTGAGTGCAGTAACCATTCTTATGCTGAGACTTAAAGCTTGTTTGGTCTGCGCCATAGTTGAGGCTTGCTGTTTTATTCAGAAGACATTAGGATTTTCAAAACGTACTTTATGATTAGAATGGGGAATGTCTGGGAACTTTTCTCTTTCTTTTTTCTCATGCAGACATTACCTGCACCTTTCTCACTTAGGAGTCAGATGTTCCCATCCAGGGTTATGATGTGGAATAGTTGGAGATTTTGAGTTTATAAAATGGTTGTGTTCTTAAATAATACAACCAATTGGCCTATTTAAGTACAGTGTAAAGAGCACATGAGTAGGTGCTTACACTGAGCACACTGAAATTCATGCGAGAAAGGTGGCTGGGTAGTTTGTTGGTTGGGTGATGACAGAGAGGGGCTTTGCCCTGACTGTGTCTCTACCGTTGCAGGGCTGCACAGGTGACCCAGCAGCCCCAGCATGAGCTCTTCACCATGACTCGGAAGTGGATCTCCTTGACTGGGATAAGCAAAGTGTAGTGGTAAACCTGAGCTGTAGTGTGGTGCAAAACAGCTTCATCCAAATCAGGGTGCCCAACTGGTCGTACTCAATGAGTACTACTTGAACTTGTGTGGTATCAGTGACTTGGGCAGTAGTCTGTTCTACATCTAAAACAACAAGTAACCATTTACTATACACTTTGTATGTCTGAAAATTCCCATTAGTCAGTGGCCACTTTACCTTCCTGCTATGAGCAACTGGGATTTCATAGCCTGGTTTGGGAGCACATGGCCTTATTTCCTACAGCGCACAGCCCTTTCCCCTGCAGCTCTGCTTACATCTTTTCCTCAGAGCTTATCGGGGCTGCAGTTTGGAGTTCTCTGCAGGCTGATGTGAGATCACTTTAAACTCTGCAGAGCTGGTGCTTAAATAACATTCAAATTCTCTTCAGCCTCTAAGCTACTGTTGTACCAGGTCTACTTCACAAAATATTGCAGGCTTTCATGTCTTTCTCTGGAGGAATGAATCTGAGGCTTTTTTCACATGAAGAATCTCAGTATGATTTATTTACAGGTTAAGGGCCCAAGCACATCCCCATAAATAATGCTTTAGCCTTATTTTTTGCTTTCTGAACTTTGCATTTTTTGTGTGCCTCTTAAGGCTTTCAGATTATTATCACAGTGAATACTGCTACATTTTATGTACCGTGTTGGAAAAGACAAGTTGTTTTTCTGCAACCTGAAGAACTAACACCTAAATCTAGTCTGTGTAGTGCTGCTGATGACATCCTTTCTTCTCTTAATTTCTCTCACAATTCTATTTAATTCTAATTCTTTCCAAAGTAGGCATCTAACTACCACTGGTCTATCTACTCTGATATGTATTTCAGGATACAGCAAGGAGTTCTAACTGTATAAAACTTGTTAGGTTTGATGGGTTTCTTTCAAACATGATTATAGGTGTGTAACAAAAAAAAAAAAAAAGACAATCCCCTCCCCATAACAGAATATAGGGGAAAACCCCAGTATTTCTTCAATTTTCATAAAATTTTTCAAAGGCTAAGTGTAGCTTTGACGTGTTGTACTGTCTCCTGTGAAGTATTATTAGTCATCACAAATAGCTTATGCATTAAAGTCTTCATTAACTACTAACTATAACCAAAGGAAATTAGTTTTTTTAAGTAACAGCTACAAGCCTGAGCACCAGAACATTATTACCAAAATCGTTAGTTTACAGAACAAAACCAGAGTCACGTAAAACTGTGCAATTTCTTTGAAGATGAATATCTATAAAGAGATTGTCCTTTGGCTTTGATTTGATTGTTGCAATCAATAAAAATATGTCTTTTAAAGCCACTTTCTGATATTTTAATATATGACACTTTTAGCCTTGTGTGTGGAAATAAAATACAATTGCACTTTTCTCACTGGGCTGCCCGATGATCTGTTGGTGGAGTGACCCCAAGGTCAAAGATCTAACAAGCTACTTGCTGCTTTTTACGGTACTTTTACTGGAACTATTTTGTTAGAGTTATAGTGGATGCTGTTATGCCTCTAGTGAGTCAGGGCCTTGGGACATTTATGCCACCTGTCATCCCCTCTTAAAGGCTTTGATCTTGCATGCACTGGTTGGAAAAATTATTGTGCCATTTTTCAGCTTCAGCCTGCAGTGGTTTAACACAGCTACTGACACTTTTTCACAATATGAGTTGATACAGACAAGCATTTTTGAAGAGAGCCCTAAGGCTAACAATAATATTTATATCTTGTGCCATTCATGGGAAGGCAGAGCCAATAAAGCAGGCAAAGGATCTGGTATGTATTCCCTTTTGCTTATTAATGTTTCAGCTGATTCTGTGGGTGTTCCGTGGAAGAGTGGTTGCTTTCATTTTCTCCTGAAAGGAAAATACTATATTTCTTATTCAAGTCTATTGCCTATGAGATTCTGCTTTAAGCTTTTTCTTGAAGGATGTTGTTCATCTCTTTTACACAGAGAGATGCATAACAGGGAAATATATGTGTGTTGAGCAATGTTGAATTGGCCTTGAAAACAGTAATGGTATCTGACAACTACCGATGGAGAAACAGGGAGCCTGGTTCCATAGGAAGCGCCTACAACCTTACAAGCGGCGTATCTGTTTGCAGAAAGAGGGACTGCTTCTCAGAAGGGCAAACCTCTCCTTTCTGTGGTTACATGTAGAAGCTACCATGCTGCATTTCTCATCTTGAAGGTTCCACTAGTCTGTCTCTGACTACCTCAATACAAACAGTATCCAGCTCCCGCTGCCCTTCTCCCTGTCTGTCTTGCAACACACGCTTCTGTTATCTCCTGGTGTCACTGGGAGCTGTGAGGTGCTGCATATCTGTATTGTACCCCTACAGTTCTTAAGAGTGCATTTTGTCCCTGAGCTCCTGCTTCAGCCTCACATCACTTTTCATTCTTTAATAGCCTACTTAATCTTTGGAAGCTTGTGAAAGTGTTTATGGTCCTAAAGGAGAATGTAGACCAGAAACAGAATTTTGATTGTGACATCCCACATTGTACCTGCTGATATCTGCTTGGGTGGTTTAACAAAATGAACCAATTTTTTTCTTTACCACAGTCTGAATGTCCCCTTTACAAGCTTATAGTTGCAATGTGGGAGCAGAGTGTTGTGATTTACAGATGAGGACGATGCTTGGAACCAGGATCTGCTAGAGGAACAGAAAGGCTTGTGATCCTGAGATGATATGATTCTTTCTGCCACTAGAAGAGTTGAGAGCAGCAGTCAGGGTGCATGGGGTTGGATCCGCAGACTGATATAGAGACTATTAATCCAGACCAAGAGAGAAGAGTCCTAATCTGTCACTGACAGGGGATTTGTATGTAAAGTACCTTGATAACAAATGCCATTGTTTGTGTATATACAATACACGTATGTCATTTGTATGTATTGCTTGATGTAGTGTCATGCACCCCCCCACAAATGCACACTAATTTATTATTTTATTACAGGTTTCATGGCTGTTCACTTTCAAATTGAAAGGACCAAATATGCTAGAAAGAAATCTATAGGAAAATCCATAGAAAAAATTCCAAAGCGTCAATGAGTATATCAAACTTACTTTTTCATTGTCATATTTTAAAATGATGCTGTGTGGAGGAAAGTTTGGTTGAAGTTTCTTGTATTATTTAGAAACTAGTCACAAAAGTTTGGGATAATTCCATTTAAGTGTGGGAACCTGGCTGTCATAGTTCTATTAGGATTCTAAATTAGAAAGTCGTGTTCTAACGGTGGTTTAGATCTTCAGTGGGCTGAATCATGTTTGAAAGTTGCATCATTTGAAAAGCATGGATAGTATAAGAAGTAATAATAGATTTCCTTCAAGTGTTGAAAATGAAGTGATATGAATATGAAGGCCATCTACAGCTGTGGTGCTCCAGCTGCTTCTCTTTGTGCCTAAGAGAAATCAGAGTTTCTCACCAGTTTCATATATTGCATCCATCTGTTCTTTTCACTGTTTCCCAGTAGTCTGTATTATCCTGAACAATGTGAAATAATCAAGTACTCCTGAAATGTCATGGGCCAGGTAGAAAAATCTGGTAATCAGTCAAGGTTGAGAGAGACAGAGAATTCACAGGAAGATGAGAATACTACATAGGAAGATCAGGGTGACCTTAAAACAGCATTAATAGAAATTGAGTGAAATATTCTAGTACAAGGTCAGGTACTTAAAAAGTACTAATAAGTCATATACTGTAAATTGAACATGAGTGATTAAGACAGAGGCACAGTTAATCATAGAATAATTATGTGATACAGCTCTGAAAAAGACAGAAGCCTTTCTAGAATGCTTCAGAATGTTTAAGTATTTTTTGCTTTGTCAAAGGTCTTGGTGAAGTACTGGCTGTTCATGTTCCAAACCTACAAGCATACTTTCAGGCATATAACTTGAGAATTATCTTGTTAAAGAAAAACACAAAGTCCAGAAAGAATAGAGCCCTTCCTTGTAATTCACAAGCATGATCAATTACATGTCTGTTCTTATAAGAGGACATTAAATCACAGCCTGGTGGCTTGAGATCCTTCTTTCTTTACTACAGGTGCTTCTCTCCCCTAAATTTTTTACAGCCCCGACCCTTTACACCCACAAATTCTCCTGATCCAGTTCCATCTTTGATTTTATGTAATTTGCTGTTTTAAATGTGCTTCTAATTGACATTAATCACAAGTTATAGATTTTTATTTTTTTTTAAGTGAACTTTTAAAGTGAAACAGTTATACAAAAGACCTTGTGGGATTTCCAGGACAACAGAGGACATATCTTATGGTGGAAGACTTGAAAGAATTCTGCTTAGCTTACAGAACTTGAGTCCACAGGAGGGTAGGATTTCTTTCTCTGGAAATCCCATTGATGTCTTCAGTAGGGTAAGTAGTTTGACACAGAAAGTTACTACTGTCCTGGTTTTGGTTGCAATAGAGTTAATTTTCTTCCTGGTAGCTGGTGCAGTACTGTGTTTTAGCTTTAGTCTGAGAACAATGCTGATAACTCACCGGTGTTTTAGTTGTTGTTCAGTAGCTCTTATCCTGATCAAGGACTTTTCAG
>JANHGB010051670.1:26713-51330 GCA_026283785.1 Coracopsis vasa | reverse complement strand
CCTATGAACTTTTGAGACCAGCTACAGGAATACCAAATACTCAGTCATGGTAATTCTTGGCTACTAAATTACAGGGAGGTTGGAACTGGATGATCTTAAGGTCCTTTCCAACCCTAACTATTCTTTGACTCTGTGATTCTAAGAGATATCGATCAGTTCCCTTTCTTGGGTCTGGCTATAAAAGCCCTGAGACTAGCGATGCTGTCACTGAGGAGCAGGAGGTGGTGCTTTTGGCACTGAAAGCTTGCACAATGGGTGCCAAGAAGAGGGCTTGTGCAGGTGTCTGCCTTGGCTTCAACTCTATGTTACGTAAAACTGATGCACCTTTCCTGTGCAGACAAAGCCTCTTCTGAGTAGAAAGGATATATGAGAGATGCGGGTTTGGGAAATGCAAGAGGAACAGAAAGGGGACGGTGAGGATCTCTGATTCAGCCTTCATCACTCTGGGAATTTCAGCAGCTGCAAATAAGCTCCTGCATCTTGGGGAAAACTTGTGACTTGTAGCTCCCACAAGACCTGACTATGACAAAACCCTGCTGTAGCTGCTGCAGACTGAGCCTTGGACCTCTCTCTCCTTTGGGGCTTGTGGTCTTACTGCAAACCTCAGATGCTCCTTCCCAGACTCCTTGAGGAAAGCAGGCCATTTCCTCATTCCCCCCTTCAATTAGCAGAAGGGGAAGCCCACATTAGATTGAGCACTGTTTAAACTGGACACCAAGAAAACAGGCCAGGATAAGCCCTATCCCTGTATTTCTGCTTCCTATAAACTACTGACAACCTAGACTGCTGCAAGAACATGGGGCAGACAAAATAGCGGGATGGGTCATTGCTCTTTATGTGGGAAGCAAACCATCTCCACATAGAACAGACTGCCTGCACTAGTTGTCTGGACTAGTAGCTGATTCAAGGGAACAATGGCAGTCTGAGTACTCTCAGTTTGGGTTAAGAAGTGTTTATTTTGAAGGCAAGGGAGTTAATTGTAATGTTTTCCTCATGGGCTCAGATTAACTTGCTATAGGAAGTCAGGGCATCCTCACAGCATTTGCATCTGTCTAACAAAAGGCTCTTAAAAGCCTAGGTTTAAAGCTCACCTAGGAAGTTGTTGATTTTCTTTTTGCAGGCATTTTAATTGTATTGATTTAGAAAACAGGGTCCTTTGTTAGCATATTGGATTCTCCTGTGAAAAAGTTGCTCTTTGTCTAGTTATTTCACTAGAACCATGCTGGTACAAACATTTCCCTGAGAATATAAAGAACTGGAAAGGACCAAGAGGAGTATTCTAGACCCAATCAAGTAGTCATCCACCCAAACCCCTCCAGAGGGCTTTTTTCCTGCTGCGCTCAGTCTATTGAGTCCAGCCCAAACCAGTACAGAGACAAGATGTGCTGTGTTTCTAAAGGAAACACCATGCGCAAGTCCCACTGGTCCTTGCCTCTCCTGAGATTCTTGGACTCCAGTTTCAGCACTGACCCAAGCTCAGAAACAGACATTCATTAACATATTAAGTAGTGGGTGTGTGAAATAAGCAAGTTAATCCAACTGTATTACAGTTGAGTAGATTTAGATCCCTACAATGTCTAGCACTGGTTCCTATTTTTCACCCACAGTGTTCTCTTCAATCTTAAAAATGGCTTTGATATGTGCTGAGTACTAGAGAGGCTGTGATAAATTTGTTAGAATGGGTTTATTAAAGAAGAGAGTTCCCAGAAGAAGAAATTTGGAATGTGGCACTTGTAATTATCTCCACCAACTAAGATGGATTCTGAAAACCTGAGCTTCCCATTTCCAGCTTTGCTGCAGCTCTGGTATTTTGCACACCAGCTGCATCTCTGAGCTGTGCTGGTTGATCTGCTTTTCTCCCCTGAGCACTGGGTGATTCCTTCCTCTTCCCTTCCCACCATGCCATGAATAATCAAAACAAATGGCTGAAAAATTGCTGAAAAATTGCCAAATTGCCGATAATTTTCCTTTCTGAGGTAGACCCAAAATTTGGGTCAAATTCCACAGTTTCAGCTGAAAGCATGCAGGACATTATTGAAATATTTTTGGTTTGACATCAAAATAAAATGTTTTGAAATGGACATTTTTAAAATCTCAAAACTAATGCAAATTTTATTTAGCCTAACATTAAAAGCCAGACTAGACAATAAAGGAAACTTTTCCTGCTCAAGGAACCACTTAGGCTTGACTTTAATGATCTTTAGGGTCTTACTTTGTTTTCCCAAAAAGGTTGACCCAAATTTCCTCTGATTTCTTTAGGTTCACTCGCATGAAAAATAGTCTGTTCAACCAGCTATAATTCATACATCTCTTCCAGTTTCTTGCCTTCTGCCCTGGCTTTCCTCCTACATAGTCTGTTTGCCTCCTTCTCCCATCCAGTTTGATGCCAGTCCTCCCTAACCCCCCCTGCCTGTCCCTCCTCTCTAGGCTGTTTCTCGGTGGAGGGCCATTTAATTGTTTGGCATAATTCCCTTATTATTCAGCGCCACACATGTATGTACACATAATAGGAATGAATAATGGATGCTAATAATGCATAATTAATTCATTATAAGTGTCTGTTACAAAGTCAGCATCAGAAGTGGGATTACCGCAGGGAAATTCCCCATCCCCCACTCGGGCTCCTGGTGAGGGATCTGAAAAGACCAGAGCTCAGTTCGCACCACGGTGCTTCCCTGAATTACAGAGCAGGGAAGGAGGAAGAGAGGAGGAGAGACCATCCCCGTTCACTCAGAGCAGAGGGAAGGGCTGAAAACTGGATGCTAAGAGCTGAGTTACTCCCACATAGCACTGTGTGAAACTGAGCTGGGGACCAGTACCCAACCCAGAAGATGACATCAGATCAACACCAGCTGCTCTCCAAGCTCCCATTGCTGTCAGGGAAGACCTAGGCAGAGCCTTATCCCTCCTGCTTAATTGTATTTGTTCCCCTGTATCACCATCAGTCAGGTTGGCAATCATGTGTGACAGCTTTGGTCTTCCCAACTGTGCTTGCAGGAACTCTGGCAGGGCCAAGGTTGCCTGCTGAGGACCATTAAAGCCTACTTGTTAATGTACCTCATGTCTGAGGCTCTTTGCACTGAGTCCAAGAGCCAGGGTTTGGCTTGGAAATGAGCACTGGTGAGTTCCTACAGCCCCCAATGTCTGTATTGCTGTCCAGGGAGCACCCACACCTCCTCCACCTCTCCTGCTTCCCACTGAGCATTAGCAAGGCCACAGATGGTCTCTGGCTGGGAAATAGATATGTATGTGATGGAGCACATACACATCCAGCACAAAGCTATTCTGTCTTAGTGCCACTGCCTCTACCCAGTTAACAGTTCCTGTCCATGTGAACATGGGAAACATCTCCCTGTAGTTCATAGGGTGTGCTTGAGTGGTAAGTGGGGACACCACATGTGTTTAGAAGAGTCCTCCTTTGCTCCCTGACAAGAAGGCAGAGTACTGATTTGTCCAAGTGAACGGTAGGCATGGCTGAGCCCATAATTTCAAGCCCCATCAGCTAATACATCCTTGTCACATCTGTAAAGATGAGAGATGCAATGCAATATAGATTGTCTCAGTTACAGCCTGTAAAGGAGCTTGATCAGGCTATGACCTCCATCATAGGCATGGGGGATCCCACCACAACCCACCACCAACTTCTGAAGGCAGCAGTCAGAGGCTCTCACTCATTTCTTGGTAAAACCCTGCTCCCACTCCATTTCCACTGCTGCAGCCAGGCTTGTGAGGATCAGGGACTAATAACAGCTTGAAACATCCTCACAACAGCACCAGCTGTGCTAGTGCTGAGCAACTGACAAAGTCTTGGCTGAGATGTTCAGCAGTTTCTCTGCTGTTCACTTTCCCCTGACCCTGCTTCACACATGTCCCCATTTCCAGTTTGGCTGACACCCAAACGAACAAGCCACTGCAATGCTGCTGCTCTCCGCTACTGTTCCTTCTGCTCCTCCTTCACGTTCAGCTCCACATTCCTCTCCACTTGTCATCACAGGCAGTGGAGCAGCTGCTGTCAACCAAAAACAGTTTAAATTGCTCCAAGACTTCTGAAGATCAGCTGAAAGAAAGTGAGTTCATTCAACCAAGTATTCAAAACCAGCAACAACCAGGGAGCCTTTCCTTGCATGTGGCTCCTCTTCCTTCCCTCGCCCATGGGACAATTAGCAAGATCTGACATTTTCTTCCCCGTATCATCTGTGACACTTACCCTCTCTTCAGACCCTAAGGCCACACTGCCTGGCAGAGCAAGACACATTTAACCCTTACAGTGTGCAGGCAACCATCTCCTTGCCATGGTCTGCCCCTTCCACTCAAGTTCTCCCCTCCCTGCTGCCCTTTGCATGGGCCACACACCATCTGCTAAGGGATGGGAATGCTTTTCCTTTGCCATCCTGCAAGTGCAATGCAAGGGATATCTGCTGATCCCAGGGACACCCCTTCATCCTCCCAAAGTTGTCAATCCCACCAGTACAGCTCGCTTCCCATTTCTCCAGGTTGATACTTGTACATGTAGTACAGTCTCACTGCGGCAAACTGCTCTCTTCCTAACCTTGGCACATGCTGCCTCCAAACCCCCTCCCTCAACAGGATGTGGTATGGCATCAGCACACAAAAGGTCAGCTTTCCATTATAAGCAATTCAAAGCAGTTAAGCTGCATCAAACACAGAAAAAGCTTGTGATTCTGCACCACATAAAACTATGTTAAAATGGTAAAACTGCAAAAACGTGTTTGACAAATCCATCAAGTTACATCAACAGAGCGCCTGGTGTTTCTGGATTTCTCCATGCATGCTATTGAAAACAGTAGGAGTTTGCCAGAGGCTTTCACCAGAGCTGAGCTGCATCCTGCAAATGCAGCTTTCCACAAGCTAATATTATGCTCACAGTCAAATACATGAGCTGTGTGGTCTTATCCCCTCTGTCCTTCCAAGGTCAGTAGAAGGGCTGTGCACAGGACAGCAGAAAGTGTGGTTCAGTGTGTTCCCCACCTACCAGGTAATGTCTTTCTTTAATATCTAGATTTGCCTGCTGCAAACAACCATCACATCCTGCTCAGCCTTTGCTGTTTATTCACTGACAGTCTGAGCATGGGGGCAGGTTTTTCTCCTTCCATCTTCCCTTTCCTATCTTGTCTATGCATGAAATCTAGCAGTGAAAGAAAGCCAGGAAAGGAAAACCAAGCTGAAGGCAGGTGACCACGGTGCCAGCAGTATCCTCAGCAGTCATGGTACAACCTCATCACATTGAACAAGGTGAACTGGTGAGAGCAAGAGGCTCTGGTGAGCCATGGTCATAAGGAAAGGGAAGTTATTGTCCATGCAGAAGTTCAGTCAGGAGTAGTGGAAGACAAAGCTAGAAACTGTGCCAGAGCTTACATATAGCTCTTAGGCCCATGGATGATAGGTAGATGAGTGTCCCAGATTAGGCTGGTTTAGGAAAATGAAGCCTATTTTAGTGCACACAGAGGCCTGGAAAGTATCTTTCATTTTCCTTTCTGGTATAATATGTGTAATTTTTCCTTTATCAGACTGTCCGATCATCATGTACATGGGTCATTTTCCCAAGAGAGGTAAGTGCTATGACAAAGATGCTGTACTAAGGAGAGAGCAAGGGCACTGTCAGGTGGGGAAAGCCTTGCATTTAGGTGAAGCTAGTCCCACCCCTGCCCACAAAACACCCCAGGAACCACTCATTAAGGGGAAGGCTTAGTGAAATGTCTGGGAAAGAGGTGAATTGAGGTGTCAGTGTCAGTCCTCAGCCAGAATACGACCCTTATGCCAGGAGTAAACAGACCCAAGCCATCACTTGGCTGCCACCATGCCAGCATTTCCCTTTGCGCAGAGCGTACACCACCCCCAGCCCTAGCAATCGTGACTGCTGTAGTTTCTGCAGCAGCTCTTCCTGCTCTGACAGCGAAATGACACTGAGTATGAAGGGTGAAAGGCTGGCATCCAAGAACAAGGCACATGAGCTGAAGATTAGACGTCACAGTATGACAGCTCTTCAAAAGCCTGCCTCGGGAAAGAGATGCTGCCTTCAAAGACAGCCAGGCTGGTGTAGCACAGGCAGCTGTGCTGGACACAGAAATCTCAGAGTTTCTTTTTCCAGCTCCCAGGATAAACACAGTGACTGTTTTCAAATACATATTTAGGAAAAGGGTAGTCTATTACATGGAGGTGAGTGAAAAGGCGATGTGAAGACCTGACATAACATAAAATTAAGCTTTGACGTTTGATGCTTCTCCTCCCTGTCTGGTGTCCAGATCTCTCCCTGGTCAAAACTGAATGTGCCATCAGTCCTGCACTGGCCTCACTGGAAATGCTCCACTACAGTCTCCCTTGGAGTTGTGTGATCCAGGGTATGTGGGAACAAAATTTTCCTTATGATGCTCACTTCAAGAAACACTGAGGGACTTGTGGCCATCTGGCCATGGATGATAGCAGGGCATATTTGTATAGGAAGTGTATGTAGGGAGAGGGTTAGCATCAGAACATCTTGATGTTCCTGACAAGAAAACACATTCTTTTTCTCTAAGTAGTGCACTGCTTGTGGTTTCCTTGCTTGAATCACTTGAATATCATGTTGGATCATATTGTACCCACACTAATCTAGTGCATCTATCAATCCATCTGTTAGCATTGAAGAATTCCCAGAATGCAAACATGTCTTCAAATGTTTATTTAAAGTATTTGGCCTGGTTAAAGACTTCATATAATCTTCTGGGAAATGAAGAGTGTTGCTCTTGGTACAGCTGTGCTGCAGATTGCAACAGTAAGTGATGTGTGCTGTTCTGAGCCATGAAACAGCCGGATTGGCTGGAGTGAAATGGAGGGTGGATTGTTTCTTATGGCTGGGAGATGGTACATGGATAGCTTTGACATGTCGTGAATTAGGAACTCTAAGGAGAAGGATCTCTGTTGCTAGGAGAACTACGTCCCAGTTCTCACACAATTTTAATCCTGGAAGTAAGCAGCAGTAGGAGCTTTGTTTTATGATACCTGCTGATACCTTGTAGAGGAGCATCAAGCTCTACATGAGCAATGCTTTCTAAACAGGAAGTATACTTCTCCCTGACTTGCTGAAATCTTACATTTAAGGGGAAAAAGAGGTGGTATGTGATTGCCAACCCTCCATGAGTAAACCTCATCTCACAACAACTGGTGTTCAAGTACAACAGGGGTACTTATCACCCTGTTGTTCACAAGCCCTGCTTAATCAGCCCTACCTGCCACAGCTATACTGAGTTAGAGCTAAAAGGGGCAAAGCCCAGCAGGAGAGGGCTGCTTCAGGAGGAGGGTTGGGCTGGTGGTGGGGTTCAGAGAGCAGTTTTTAGATGTAAGCTTTTAGGTAAGTGTTGGGGTGTGCTGTGTTGTACTATTGGCTGGTGTGAAGCAGGAGAGTTTGGTGTGAAGATGAGGATCTGAAGATGTGTAGCTGCTGCTAAAGGTTTGTCTGAGATGATGGGTAAGTGGTGGGGAAGAGCAAGAAAAGCCAGAAGAAAAGGCAAAGTAAGGAGTGGCTTTGGAACAGAAAAGTTGGGTTTGGCTGTATTGTAGGTCTGGAGCTCAGGGCTGGGAGTGATTTTAACTTTCCCTGCTAGTACTCAGGGATGTGTTATTGAGGGGATGCAGGGTGGTACCAGCAGGTGATCTTCAAGCAGGGCAGTTGGCAGAGAGCTTGCTGCATTCGTGAGTATGAAATTTGACCAGGCAGGTCTTCAGCTCTGCAGAAGGTCAGGCTCAGAGCTATGTCTTGTGTGTGCACCCTCCCAGAAGAGCAAGGACATGTTACAGCCTTATGGGTTCATAGTCCCTCTTTTCACTGAGGAAAACATGGATTTCCATGGTTGTGTGGTGCTAGAAGTAGGAGGGCTGCCTGGATTTTGCTGTGTTCACTGAGTACTAGCTCTGCCTGAGCCTGAGAGCGCCTGTAGAGCTTGTGGTCTTTTCCTTCTTACAGTGATCTCTGCTGCTGCCTTGTGATTGTCTGATGGTCTGTTGACAGTTAATGATTGTCACAATTTGAAAAAAAAGGAAGTTATTTACACATTTTCTTTTCCGTGGAGCTGAAAATAATGGCAAAATCAATCTGAACTATGTAGCACTAAGGAAACAAACAGATTATCCACTACCAGTAAATTAAGCTGCTCGCAGAACTCATAATGGGTCTGTTCAGTTGCAGCCATGTGACTCCAAACAAACTATTGGTAGCTGTCAAATGTGTGATGGGTTGGGAATTCTGTGGGGAGGGCTGGTTTCTCAGCAGGGGCTTGGAGAAGGGAAGTACAGACACTCCGTGCAGTGGTAACCATGAAGATAACTGCTGGTATCACATAGGTGTAATAGCTCTTGATGTTGGCTTTTTTTCCTACTCAAAAGAAGTACGAAGATTATAGCAGTGATATGAACGGTGCTTTCCAAGGTAAGTTGCAAACAGCTTTAAAGTGTGAATAAGATTGTCTGGTAATAATGTGGACAATCTTTTTGTTCATAGTGAAAAGCTGTGTGGGGCAGTGGGGAACCTACAGAAATGCTAAACCAAATCCCTCATCTTTTAGGAATGAAAGCAAAAGAAAGGTGAGAAAAGGAATTGGAGTTGCTGTTTTTTTCCTTTAATGGTTGTATTTTTTGGCTGGCTCTGTCACTTGCAAGACCACATTTTAGCTGTGATACAGTCAGGGTGCTAGATAGCTACTCTTGAATTTTTCTGCCTTTAATGAGGTAACCCTGGAACTGTTTTATGGTGTTAAAGATTAAACTGAGATGCAACAGGCAGGAAGAGTGAGGCCTGCAGCATGGTAGGCAATGGATTAGTAGGAGAGAAATGTTCCCCTTTCTTTGGAGAGTGGCATATCAGGAATAGCTACAGTATTGGACTGTCATCTCTGAAGGAAGGCTCCTAGAAAGGAAGAAACACAGATAAAGAGAAGGAAGGAAAGAGGCACTGCAAGCTCTTCTGAGGGGAGAGTTGCAGACAGAGCAAGAAACACGCGTGCAGTCCCAAGGGAATGCATTTGTGCTGGTGCTGAGCTTGGGGAGATGGGTTTCAGTTGATGTCAACAGACAAAAGGTTGGAGCACGGGCTGTGCTCTCTTACCCAAAATGCAGCAGCAATCAGCATTTTAACTCTGATTTGCTCAGTTGGTTTTGGTTTTCTGCTTTATCCCTACACACACTTGAATGACCTTGTGGTGAGGTTAGACCTCTCCTGCTTTGTGTCCTCAGCACAGGCTTAGAGCCAGGTCCCTGCTCCCAAGCAAATGCTTGCCATCTCTCTCTGCTGTACAGCAGCAACCAGCTTGGAGCAGCTTTACAAGATGTGCAAGTACAGTCTCTTGGTTCAATGGCCTGTCCAGATGTTGCTTTTCCATCACTTGTGATGCAGCTGGCTGAAAGTTCACACAGTGCTGGAGGGTGCTTGGGTTTTGTGAGCAGCTGGAGGTTCCCTGCTAGCCTTAAACCAGCCATTAGGGTCCTTCAAGATGGCAAAGCACTTGGCAGGGAAGCTGGGAATAGTTGTTAGTGCCATTCCACATGTCGGATCACTGGAGGCCACTGACACCACAACTGCTTATGGTGAGAGTAGAAAGTTGAAGCTGATCTGGAAAGAAAAGAACTACAGGGAAGGCTGCACAAGCAGAGGCTTTATTTGCCCACCATCAATTATACCTAAACTTCTACATCTTTTCTCCTCCAGTAAAAACTAAGTCATGTCTCTCCTCACACTGTGGCTCTGTCTAGATATAATGTGGTCCCACCTATGCTTAACTTGGCTTTCTATTACCCACATCTTCTTTTGTTCTTTTTCAAGAAATCAAAATTTTCCTGGATTTAGCAACACCAGGGATTTCTTCTTCTAAAGACACAGTTTGAGGAATTGAGGCAAATTTGCTGATTAACTTTAGCTGAGAAAAGGAATTAAAAGGTTGAAATACATCCCTTGGAAAACAGCAGCTCTGAACATCCGGATGCTTCAGTATGAAGTAGTATTTTTTTAGTTTTTAAATTAGTTGGTTTGCTGGGGTTTTTTAGTGGTTAAATAAATCAATGAAAATCTGAGTTATCAGTTGAGAACACAACCTTGCGTGAGCACCATTACTGAAAACCTCCTGTCCTGATATTGGGAAGATGCCCAGCTTTTTCCCTTTTTGAGATAGCTCCTGGCTTTTAAGTTTTATAGTCTTCACAGTGGAGAAGAAACTGTTTTTGGAAAGACTGTGCCACTTTGACAACCGGGCTCCTGCAGTTTGAGGCTGGTTTTAATGTTATTGTGTGCAATTAATTGGAGCAAAAGAAGGTCTTCTGCAACCACAGTGAAGCTCCCTTGAACATGGAGTACGCTTAAAACAGGATTAGGCAGCAGGCTGATTTGGGGGATGGACTTAGACAATGCGATCCTCCCAAATCTGGCTCTGCATATGAAAGAAGAGCTTGAGGAAGAAGAGGCTGGGGGCAGACCTGCTGCCTGGCTGGTAACATAAGGACAGTTCTCCCTTGCTATCCCAGGCTCATCTGGAGGAAAGATCACGCAGGTTGAATGGGGAGGTACAGACCTGGCAATCACAGAGGTTGTTTTTGCAAGGAGCAAAAAGAGACAAGGACTTGGTGAGATGAGTGAGCAGATTGGGGCGGGGGAGATGTCAGTGGAGAAGAGCTTTGGACAGACATTGTAATGCAGCACACCAGTGCCTGGTCACCTTGCTGCTGCCACTTGGAGTCACTTGCTGTCTTGCCAAGGGCGATTTGTATGTGCAGCATTTTAAAGAGGTGTATCCCATCTCTCTGGATGTGCTGTGGTGTTCCCAGGTTGGGGACAATTGTATTCTCTGGTCCCCGAGACAGCAGATCCCATGCCTTTGTGAGCTTTTCACCTCCCCAGCGTGACATGGAGATGAAACAAGGCCTTTCCTGGAGAGAAGAGCTTTCAGACAGGTGGGATAAAAGGAAACAGTGTGTTTACCCACACAATCAGATTATAATTCCAGGAGGCTGGAGGGAGGGAGGCAGTGCTTGGAATTTGAAATGAGATTTAAAGGAATAATTAAAGGTTCTGTCACTGAACAATGGCAATGCACTGGCTGGGAATAAATCAGATTGCGCTTAAAGGAAATGACCTGGAAATATATTGCTGCCTGTCCCATAGCCAAACCTCATCACCATGGAGCATCATTGAGCAGCAGATGAGGTAATACTGCTTAGAGCTGGGGAGGACTCATCTGGGGAGTGAAACCTGCAGGGCAGGGGCTTGGGAGCCTCTAAGGTGGTGTTTGTTCCAGACCATGTAAATCTCACCTCTGAGTAGGCCAGCTCTTGTTGGTATGACTTGCCTTCTGCAAATGCACACAAAATCTTTTATTAAAAACCCTGAAGATGAGTTAACAGCTGGGAGAAGCTGGAATGTGATTGATGTCTCCTGAATTAGCCCTGGAGGTACTTTATGGAAATAAGATTTACAACACTATTACACACAATCCTGAATGTGGTTTACATTTTTTAAATGAGGGGAATGAACATTTCTCTCTGCTCTGCTCTCTTCCCCTTTGGGCTCTTGCAGAGGTACAGAAAGACAATCCTGGCTGATTTGGGATGGAAGGTTTTGGTACTGGGGGAGGTATTCAACTGTGCAATTAATTGAATAATCTTACTGGCCCCAGCGCTTTATCAAGCAAGGAATCAAAATGTGTCCTGACGTGTAGGACACAATTACAAGTGATTAACAGAGAAATTATAGATGCTAGAATGGAAAGAAAGGATCTATCAGGCTGCTTTGTCCATCCTCTCTCTGCCAATACAGAATTGCTCCTGACAGGCATGCGGTGCTTCTGGAATAATTCAGCTCCTGACGCCTTCTGAGCAGCATGGTGCTTCGAGCAGTCCCATTTATTTTGGTGTTTTAAATGTTCTACTTAAGATTTTCCTTCCAGACTACTCAAGTCTTGCTAGAGGGAAATGGTAATCACTATGGAAGTGGCAGCCCCTGCCTGGGTATGTCTGCCGTAATGAGGAGGATGCTCTGTGGAGACCTTCCTTAAAGTAAAGGGAAGTGCCGCCTCCTGGAGCCCTCTGCAGCTGGGACCATGGTACCTTGGGTTTGCCTCACTGCAAGACTGGTAATGAATGACCCTATCTGGCAATACAAAACACTCCCAATCTTTACACTTACCTTGCACACCGGCCATCGGCAGGTACACCTATGCAATGTGCTTTCCTAGCACAGCAGCAGAGCCCCACTGCTGCGAGCTGTTGTTAGGAGGTGATATCAGTCTGCTGGACTTTGAAGGGACAAGTGGCTGTCTTGTGGGCTCACGGGCATAGCTGGACTGTGATGTAGTGCGGGGAAACTCCCGCAGATGCGGCTGGAACAGATGTTAAAGGCAAGTCAGCTTTAGTGTTTTGGTTTTTTATCACCATCTAGTGGCAGGACTTGGGAACTGCAGTTTGAAATCGGATTTAAAAGTATCCCAGAAGATTGCATGGTATGACCTCACAGCCCCTTGCTCTCCCTTTATTGAGTCTTATTTTTTTTGCCCACACTAATTTTATCTTTAGCTTAGAAACCAATATTGCTGGATTCCCACAAATTCAGCCCTGAATATCCATGCAGAAAGGATTACATACACTTGATTTACAACCCACGGCTCCCTTGGTGTTTCAGTCTCTTGAAAAGTGTAGCTTAAAGGCAGCAAACAAATTCTAAAAGATGAATACCCTATGAATTAACTGGAAACTAGTCTAGGATAGATCCATGAGAGGGATCTCCTCAGGGGCTCTGAATGTGCTAAGCCATCAAGGTTTTAAGGTCAACTTGCTCAGCGCTGGACAGTTGCTGAGACAAATCAGGAGGGCTTGTAACGGTGTTGCCACGTCTGGACTAGCAGGTGTTTTGAGTGAACGGGTCCCATCTTTAAAGGGATTCCCTAGCAGAGAGATGAAAACTTCCAGGGATGAGTAGGAGTTGCACAGGGCATGGAAATGCGCCATCTTTGACTTTTCTGCAGGCTCAGTATGGTTTAAGTGAAGAGCACTGAAGCTGCAATTAGCAAAAATAAGATTGAAGCGTACTGGATAAGTAAATGTACTGAACTTTGATTTTTAACCCGACTGCCGCTCGAGGAATGTGTCTAAGCATCCCTAGGGTGCAAGTCTCCAGTTTTCTTTAAAAAAAATTAATAAACACCACCAAAAACAAACAACAGAAGAAGGAAAAAAAAATAAACCCCCACACACAAAAAAGCCACCACCAAAACAAGAGCCCTGTGGATTAAAATAGCTCTGCCCTCAACGGCCGTATGCCTGCAGACAGATCATCTGCAAACTTGCTATGCTGTCACTAACACAAAGTTCATAAATCTTTAATCTGAAATTGAAATCTTCTAAGAATCCCTATCTGAAACATGAAAGTCACCAGGCAGGGACCTGCACTTCTACCCCAGAGATAAATAATCCTAGAGATGTAATTTTATGAACCTGTGCTGTCTTCTGTAGCTCACTGCAGCCTGATACCAGCCACTGACAAACCAGTTAAAAATAAATCAAATCCCATCTATCTTAGATACCAGGCCCCATCTGACTCTGACCTTTGTTATTTCTTGTGGTGCAGCACAGCTCCATGACTCTGTGCTGGAGAAATGTGCCTGCTGCATGCAGGAGTTTTCCCATGAGGTGCATCGGGGTTTGCTCCATAGCTCTGTTTTTTCACACATAATGCTCCACTTGGCTCAGAGTTACTGGGTGTACTGGGTCATCTGGAATTGCATAACATGAATTACAGCAACAGTGAGGACATGAATGAAAGGGGGCTGAGGTGGGAGCAGGGTGGCGAACTCCTTGCACATCTCCTTAAAGAGAGACATTTAGTAAAGGAATTGGAAGAAGCTTTCTGTCCTGCATTATAGGGGATTTAGAAGGCAAACTGCTTCATGTGCAGTTACACACGAAGAAGCAGTCTTCCTGCTTTCCAAACTTCACCATTTAATGTTTTTTTTCTGAATATTTAAGCAAAGCTGCCATTTCTGAGCTGGGGAAAAAGGAGGTGAATGCAGATAGAAAAGATAAAAGCGCTTCACTGTTGGGGAGTGATGTGATGCGGAGATTGCAATATTTTGCTCACCTCCTAAAGTTTTGGTCTTTCTTCTCCATAGGACTTGAGACTGCAATGCAAGATTTTATCAGCTGCCAGAGCAATAGGTGTTCCCTGGGTGGGCTCACAAGCTCCTTAAGAAGTGGTTGCACGTGAGTGTATCTGCAGACATTGTGTCATTGCGTGTTCTTGCTGTGTGGTAAACAACTAGAAAGAAAGATCAGCAAATGCTTCTGGCTTAAATGTACAACATCTCTACCAGATTCTCGGCCAGATAGGTCTTTGAACTCTGTGATGGTTTTGATTCATTGGTTGTGGCAGGGATGTTCAGTGCTTTGACTGGATAGATGGTTAGAAGTGAGGTGGCTTTTGTTTTGTCTGGGAAGACTAATGATCAGTGCACTGTCAATTGGCACAACCTCAGAAAGTCCCAGAGGGTTTCAGCTTGTGCTGAGGACGCTGGCTGCTGGGGAGTTTCACTGGTGAAGCTGTAGGCACACATAAGTGGGCAGACTCTAAATCCTCTTTCAGTTCTGTATGGTTCAGGTGCCTCCATAGGAAGCTTTCACCCAAAGCTTCACTTATAGTCCACCTCTAGAAGATACGTCAGCTCCTTCAGGGAAAGGCAAGTCATGCTCTGGAAGTGGTGTACAAGTCCCTCTGTCTGTCCCCCCTTCTCAGCCTTCGACATTTTTAGGCCAAGCAAAAACATATCTCTACTTGGTGCCTTCAGTCTTTCACGATGATAGAAGTAAAATATGTTGGAAGAGCTTCCCTGCATTACAATGAAGTATTGCGCATTTCCATCACATTTTCATGCCTCTCTTCATGCCATGAGGTTAAGGCAATAAAAGCTATTTAGGAGATTCAGGCTCCCTCTTAATGATCTTTAACTTATTCAAATGATTTTGTGAATCTTAGCCTACGTTAACCGCTAGCCTCTATTTATGGCTCAGCAACCATGAGCGAGTTCTAGCTGATAGATGAGGCAAAAGCTAAAAAGGGAAGTTTTCTGACATCACAACAGACTTTGAAAAAATCACGTGCATCTATTCTGGGAATCCAGCAGCCAGGTTGGCACTACATGGGGTGTTACTGTGGCTTGAAGAGCAGTCATAACAGTACAGGGAGGATTCAGGCAAGCAGGTTCCAGTTCTGTCTCCAATGTCCCATTTCCTCTAATCAAACATGCCTGAAAACTGGAAAGAAGCAAAGTCCAGCCAGATGTTTGTGATGAGGGAGGTCATTCCCTGCAGGCACTGCAGTTTCACACTGGCATATCCACACCTTAAGGCTACTTCTCCGTCACAACATCCCCTCTGATCTAGATCTTCACCTCACAGAGCAGCCCAGCTCTGCCAAACAGCAGTGCTAGCTGATGGTGCTGATGTGCAAAGCATAAGAATATTGTGGCCACCTCCTTTTCAGTTCCTATGGCAGCAGTTCCTCTGACAGATGCTCATCTGGAGCCAGCCCTGTGCCTCTGGAATGGTTCTGGAGATGCAGGTTTAGCACATGCAAGTGGAAGATGCCATTCTGGTATTGTCAGCAACCAGTGGTGCTGGCAGCATTGAAAAATCGCAACACAGTGAGCAAAGAAAAAATACTAAATTGGCTTTTAAAACTGAGATATTGATATTAACAATAACATAGAGTGCTCCCTGCTTTCTTGCTACAAACGTGATGAGAAAAACATCTTCCTGCTACCTGGTGCTGTGCAAAAATGTGGCACGCAGGCATTTCAGAGCCTGCAGAAGCTTCAGATGCTTACAGTTTGCTGGTTATACTAATGTTTTGCCTTGTCTGACCTATCTCCTCAGGCAGCAATAAAAATAACCAGCTTTAGTCCACTACTTGGCTGCTAATTGTCCACTTGTAGATCTTAGTCGCAGCTGGGCCTGCTTCTGCCCAAAGGCAGTTGTGTTCAGTAAAGTGGCTGTTCGCATTTGGGAGCAGCCTCACAATAGAAGCAGGTGGCTGCCATTTTCAGTGCAAGAAAGCTCTTTGGAGAAAAGGAAAATGGGCAATGAGGAGAGGAAAAACAGGAGGAGGAGAAAAAAATAACGTAAACCACCCCAAAACAAGCATGTATGACACGAAAGCCTCTGCACTGCCCTGGTTAAAATGGGTAGAGATCAAAAAATAGAGAAGCAAGAAGGGAGAAGAAAAAATGCTGCTTCTATCATTTTTCTATTACCAACCAACATCCAGGGCTGCCCTCTCTGTTTTCAGTTTCAATCGGTATTTTCCAGTGAAGGTGCAGTTCTCTCTACAGCTAATTTAAGCCTCCTGATTATGACTTCCTTCAGTGAGTTGCCTTGCCTTGACAGCTTACAAGTAGTATGTATTTTCCCTGGGGTGCTGCAGACCAGAGGTGGAAACCTGCAGCTAAGCACAAAGAGAGAAAATGGCAAGAAATCACTTCACTGCGGCAAGCTTCAGAGCTCTCCTTTCTAGAGTATGTGAAAAAGGAAACTTCTAAACGGCCTGTCACATCCTCTCACTAGTAACAGGCGTCACCTGGAAAGGGGACAGCACGGAGCTTGTCTCTGGAAAGAAACAATAGAGGAAAAGTGCTTCAGAATGTGCTTGTTCAACAGCACTGCTTAGCAGAAGCCAGATTTTGTGTGTCAAAGGAAATTCTGCTATTTTAAAACTGGGTTTCGTGCAGAAATGTTGAAAACTAAACCTTTGGAATTTCTTGCTTTGTGACAACCTGGGTGGGGGACACCTATTAGTCTATCAAAATACTTTCTTATATTATTACACTGAATTCTAGTATCTATTCTGTTACACTATCCAATCTCTACTCCAGTATCTCATCTATATGCCCACAGCTTGTATACATATGAGCAGACTAGAGACAGTGGTTAGGTACTGACTGTTGATGTCTCTTCTACTACAAGCATCTGGAGGCACCAAATAAGACTGATGGGAACAGTTTGGAAGCAAGCAAAAGGCTGTGATTCTTCACGCAGCAAGGGGCTGAACTATAGACCTTCCTGCAAAAAGACATCACGGATGGCAAAGGTTTATATGCAATCAAGGGAAAAATGGTCAATTAATGAAAGGCATTCCTCCTAGGGCTGCTAAAGACAGAGAAATTGTATTTGCCTCAGTCACAGGAGCTGAAAAGGTTTTAATGTATTATAGAGTATTAGCATCTTGCAGTCTTGCTTTGCTCTTGCTTTCCTTCCCTTTGTTTTCAGCTCCTGTTAGAAATGACACATTAAGACTGGTGGACAGTTGTGTGACTCATTATGGTGCTCTTTTAAACTTAGATTTTTATTTCACTTATGATTTTTATTCAATACAAATATTTTTTATATGTTAAAAGTGTTTATATTTGGAAAGTAAAAGATGAATTCTTACAAAATGCTTAAACTGAAAAGTTAGAGTGTTGCTGACAGGTTTCCATTCATCTTTTGGAATATCAGGTCTGCATGTTGATATTGTCCATATTTTCACAAGATATTTTACCTTCAGGAACACATCATTTTTGAACCATAATCAGTATTAGGCCAGGAATTTCCCAGAACTATGTTTAAAAATGTTGAGAATGTGGAAAAAAACTATCCTGGATGCAGATAAGGTATAAATGAATTGTAAGAGGTGCTTATTCTGATGTGCATGTTGTCTCATTCCAGAATAACTCCAAGAAGTGCACTGTTCAGAGGGGGCTGGGCTGAGGACTCAGTGTTTGGGCTGCCATGGAGATATTTGGTTTTAGTTATGAGTATCTTAGGACACTGCTAGCCTGAGCATTTAGAGGCTTTACCTATCTTCAAAGGGTTGAAGCTATGGCTGACACTTCAATATGCTTGTTGTGGATTTCATAGCTGGACCAGTGTATTTCAGCTTGTTCATTGTTTCTAGTCAGGCATATTCAAAACCAATGGTTATGAAGCTCACACAATAGATAGCTGCAACCTAATCCTTGTCTCTTAGCAAGAATTGGCTGGGTTGAACACTGAGGGTTGTAATTTTCACACTTGGTTGTGTACCAAGGAAATGAAGGTCTCTGTGCAGACTCTCCAGTGATTCTATCTCTATGGAGAGGGTCACTTTTCAAGAAGTCCAAAGATATACGAAGAGGTCAGAAATTGACCAGATATCACATGAAGCAGTGGGAAAAGAAGTTGGAAGCAGTTTTGTAATTATTCATGCAGATTCATCTGTAGATATCCAAGCAGTAGGTTTCTTCTTTACTCTTGTAATTGGGGTGAAGAAAGAGGAGACCTATGTTTGGATTCAATGACGATTGCAGAGATGAGACAGTGGGTGGCCTATTGCTCTAGGTCATACCTTAACATGTAGCCTCTTCTCTTCTAGGGAGCCATGAACAACCTCCTGCCTGGGCTGGGCTGAGCTACTGTTGGGGCATATGAAGTTCTTCAGGAGCACAGTTTACTGTGCTGGCACCCACAATATGAGCACAGGCCCTTCAGACCTTCCCTTCTCGGTAAATCTAGGTTAGCTTGACATATGACAGATTGAGACAGCAGAGCAAGCAGTGATGGGCAATACCAATTCAAGGGCCAAGAGAACAATTTCTCTGCAGCAGCCTGATGAAAGCAACACTAAGCATCATCTCTGCCACTCTGGCTATACCCAGTTGCTCCTTGCTTACACAGAGAGAAAAGAAACGCTTCCTTGATTCATTAGGTTTTTCTCAGCCTTTTTTTCCTCCCAGCTCAGATCTGCTGACAGCAGAGACAAGTTTCCATCCTTCAAAAAATTCAGTATATCTTGAAAACAATGAGACTCAGGGATCAGCACTAATTGTATTAATATTTGCTCGGCAGATTAGCTCTGAAGAGTGGATAATTCATGGGCTCTTTGTTCCCTGGGGTTTAGTGCCCATGGATTCTCTCTCTGGAAGTGTCTTGCTGCAGCATTTCTGTCTTTTGAGGTCAATGTGATGAGCTGCGTGGGTGTTTTTAGGCATGAATCACATGCAAAAGGCTGATTCTCTTTTCTTTCCTTTGGTTTTTTCCCTTGACATCCTAGGCAGCTTTTTAAAAAACAGCTCTTCAAATTCCCAGGCTTCTTCTTCAAGCGAAAAACAACACAAAATTTTATACTCATTAATTGTTTTCTCTCATTCCACAGTGGGTTTATGCATCACAACACTGTAATGGCTTATGTTGTTTATGCAGACATTTCCCATATGGCAGGGTTAAGGTGAAATGACTGTAGCAACACAGGACATACCACATTAGGTGATTTAATAAGTGCACTTTGAAATCCATGCTGCTGCACTTTCTTGAAATTAGCTGAGCGTAGGAACGGGCCGACAAGCTGAGGTCATTCCTCTGCAATACACTTCAGTGGTAACCTGTACGTGAACTGCTCCTTGTAAAAGTTTTTGTGGAGGCATTGGAGGTGTTGCTCAGTTTCCCTCTGCTCTGGAATGTGTAGAGATGTTCCTATTGCCTGCCATGTGGCTGTCACAAATATGAGCAGGAGCATCCTGCTGTCACCGTGGCAGTAATGGCATCGTTGCTCTGGATCTAAACATGCCTGCCATAGTTCGAGTGGCTTCCTCTGTGTCGTGGTTGAATTCCAACCAGCAACTAAGCACCACACAGCCACTTGCTCACCCCCACTCTAATGCGATGGAGGAAAGAATCACTGTTGTTAGTATTCTCTTTTAAGGATGTGTTTTTTGATTTAAAGCATTCAGTGCCTGGTGTCCCTTTCCTATTGATGAGCTGCCAGTCTCAGGGCTTGGAGCAATGCTTGGATAAACCTCCACTGTCATATTAGCTGCTTTTATAGCTGACAACCTTGGGGCACTCTCAAAGTTCATGTCGTGAGTACAATGCATCAGCACAAGGCATCAAATGTGCTGTTGCAGGGCAAAGATTTCTTTTTGCTGTAAGGTTGGAGGTATTCAGAAACTAAGTAGCTACTGATGTCAGCTGAGCTTGGGTGGAGATGGGGAACTTGAATTTGTGTGTGTCTATTTGGCTTCCCATTGGAGACAGTGAGCATTTGGTGGACACAGGGCCATACACCACAGAGGAAAGGTGAAATTCAAGACTCACAGAATGGAAATGTCTTCTGGAATGATGTCCCTGATGGCTGAACCTTCTGACCTCCCAGTGGAAGCAGGCTCAGCCCACCAGAACCAGAGAATAAAGCCGTTGAAGGTAATTATCACAGAGCAGAGTGATAAGCAGAGCTCTGCTTTCCTGTACCCTAAGTTGTTACCCTGACCTCTCTTACTTTGAACAGCTGAATTACAGCATGCTTTGTGGTGTGTTGGGGGATGGCTGCTGGGAAAATCAGGGTGAACCTTTCGCTCTGCTCTCAGTCCTTCAGCAAGTCACAGGAGTGGATTATTATGTCTCAATTTGAGTAGGTGAATTACTGAGCACTGCTGATTTCACAAGGATGCTGGGTGGGGAACATCACTGGCTGTTGTGCCTTGGGTACCTAAACTTAACCATGTGTTGTGGTTTAACCCCAGCTGGCAACTCAGCCCCACACAGCTACTCACTCATTGCCCCTCTCCCTGACCCTTCCCGGTGGGATGGGGAAAGAATCAGAAGAGTAGAAGTGAGATACCTCATGGGCTGAGATAAATACAGTTTAACAGGTAAAGCAAAAGCCACACACACAAGCAAAGGGAAAAAGGAATTAAATCATCACTTCTCCTGGTCAGGCAGGTATTAAACCATCCCACAAAAGCAGCGCTCCATTATGTGTAATGGTTACTTGGGAAAACAAACACCATCAATCCAAACACTCCCTTTTTTCTGCTTCTTTCCCCAGCTTTATATGTTGTGCATGATGTCATTTTGTCTGGAATATCCCTTGGGTCAGTTGAGGTCAGCTGTCCTGGCTGTGTCCTCTCCCAGCTCCTTGTGCATCCCCAGCCTCCTCACTGGTGGGGTGGGGTAAAGTGCAGAAGAGGCCTTGATTCTGTTCAAGCACTGCTCAGCAGTAACAAAACATACCCGAATTATCAACACTGTCTCCAGCACAAATCCAAAACATATCAAAGGTTCTCAGTTTAATTCAAGTTAATATAGCCTTTGGGATTTTATAGTGGGTAAAGGGATTGTAGGAATGGAAAGCATAGGCACTTAAAAAAGAGATACCATCAGGTATCAAATTTTCTTTTGAAAGGTATAAATCTTTGGCCAAATAACTTTTTTATTAAAGGAACACTGTCAAGAATCATCATGGTATTACATTTAGCTTTTAAATTAAGCGTGTTCTGAGATCTTCATTTGCTGAGTGATCTGAGCCTTTTGTCTGCAGCACAGTGCAGTAAGTGCTCTGTGAAGAGCTCCACATCTCTGTAATGCTGGGGAGGGGCTCTGGAGCTGCAATGCCCTTAGAGTGAAAAGTTTAGCTGCTTTTAAGCTAAGTCATGGTCAATCTCTCTTCTGTCCTTCGCCTTCTGAAGTGGGTAAGTTATGAAGAAGCTTTTAGTGCTTGTATGTGTAAATACTTAAATGTTTGGGCATAGAGACTTAGAGTTCTTTATTTGGTTTGGAGCACTGTGTAGCTTCATTTCTGTTCCAGGAAAGAGAGGCTGTCAGGAAAATGGACCTATTCAGCCTACTGAGTAAGAAGTGTCCTAGAGGTGAGGTGAAGGCAATAGGTGAGTGGGGGACATGCATCTTCTTTATACCTTGCAGTTGCAGCTGTCAGACAGGGCAATGAGCCTTTTCAGATACAGCTCTGCAGTGATCCTTGTGTAGTCGAAGCAGGTCTGTGTAAATCAGACCCTGCACTGAGTGGCAGAGGGGTGGAAATTAGGTGAAAGCCTCTTGGCACGAGGGTACCTGTAGGCAGTTGTGAATCACTGCACAGTGGCTGAGATTGCTGCTCCGTGCCCTGCAGGAAGCATCTGTTAAACCGGCACACTTCTGAAACTGCAATGAATAATGTCATGAACTCCCTGTGTATTTTACCTTGTGGGCTTGGAGTATAACCCAGGCTCAGAGCTGCACCCCACTGGATCTGAGAGGTGTACCATCACACTGGACATGGTACATCACTGGTTGAACTCAAGAAGACAGGTCTGAGGTGTTTCAGCTGGAGTATAGTCACTGTTTTCCGACAGGAAAGTATCAGGATGGAAAAAAGGTTGAAGAGGAAACTTTTGGACACCTTCTAACATACAAAGAACTGAAGCTGCCATCGACCACTAGGTATAAATACTCGTGTTTCTTGGGCTACATCTCAGTTCTAATCAGGACAATGGAAGCATGAGCTGTTCGAGTGTTTTGCTATGAACCAAGTTTCTTATGTCCAGCTTGGCTGTGCAGACTGTAGCACTGGTGTCTGACTGGGTGCTGCCACATCAAGCCTGTGAAACTTTCTATAGGATTGTCCTCTACCCTGGGTGCAGAAAAGACCAAAACATGGTACCAATCAGCCTCTGCCCTTAGGGCTTCATGCTACCTATTAAAGACTTACCATGTTACTGAAACAATGCTGCCCTGGATGAAACTGGGTCTCCTGCTGTAAGCAATAAATGAATATGAATAGGCAAGGGAGCTGCCATTGCTCAAAAGTTATGTTCTTCTGGCTGCAGTTTTGTTCTTTTTTTTTTTCTTACAAGAATTTTGTACCAACACAGGTGATGCTGTTTCAATACAATAAAGACAGAAAGAGTTTTAAGCCTCAGTGAGGAGCACAAGCCCACCCCAGACAAGGAGTGTCAGAAGATACAGAAGTGACCTGAACTGGTGAGTGAACAAATCTAAACCCTAATCTACCTTTGAGGACCTGACCACTGACTTCCCAGAGGCTGACAAGAGGGGTCCCAGCAGTCACTGAGGTGGTGCCCCTAAGGCCCAGTGACAGATCTGTAGCATTAGGGTTGGTAGGTGCTTCCTGAGAGGATCTGTAGTGTTTAAGGACCGGTTGCTCTGATTAGGTTGCCAAGAGAGGCTGTAAAGTCTCCTTACTTGGAGATATTTGGGAGCCATCTGGACATACTCCTGAGCTCTAGGTGACCCTGCCTGAGCAGGGAGGTTGGACTAGATGATCTCCAGTAATCCCTTCCAACCTTAGCCATTCTGTGATTAGTTAGTGCCTTGGGAAAAGTCCTGCAGGAGCTGACCCAATCTTGACTCAGAGTTGGTGGTGTGCTAGGCAAAAGCACAGGGAGCCCACCTCACCCCTTACTTCTAAGGCTGCTCTTTGTCGTGCTGCGCTTCCTAGCATCCACTTTACTTAATAGCCTGCTAAAAATAATTTGTTTACTCCAGCTTCTGCATCCAGGAGTGTAGCTCTTCTTCTTGTAAATTTTACTTACCTGGCTTGTTACCCTGTTATGGTACTTATGTTAGGGTGAGGCAATGGAAAATTGCCTTGAGTTCTCCTGATTTCATTTCTTCCTCCCCCTCCTCCTGTCTGCATTTGTTTGTGTAGAGCACTGGGAAAACTGTAATGAAAGTAATGGAGACATAGCAGGGAAAATAAAACCTTTTGGGGGAGGTGAGGGAGGATTTGTAAGAGTCATCTAAAAATCTCTATGGGGAAGAGTTGCCATCAGGCAGTGCAGTGAGGAGATGTGTAAACAGCAGAAGCTCTGAAGCAATGTTGCTTTTTCCTTGTGTTATGACAGAAGAGTCCTAGGAGAGCTGAGGATCACTTGCTCCATTGGGAATGGTCAATGCAGACCTTGTGGCACCACTTCTGTGCCAGATGGCAACTTGCACAGAGTGCTGGGCAAAGCATGCTCAAGCAGTAGGTGGGTATCGTGTCCTCTGTTCTCCCCAGGTGAATTAAGTCTTCTCCCCATGGGTGTTTAGCTGCTGTGAGCAATTGGAACCTTTTCTCTCAACTGAGGGAAGGCTATGGCATAGCTTTGCTCCCCACATCACCACCGACTTGCATAGTCAAGCTGGGATGTGAATTCCCTTTGCTCCAAGATACCCAAGTGCATGTTTGGACTCACAGGTACTTGCTGTTGAAGAACTCATGACTCATCTTTGCCCATGTTCTGATCTGCTGTTTGGGGCCATCTGTGGACACTACAGCGGGAGCACCAAAAAGTGAGTTTGTTTTCCAGATAAGCCTTCAGAAGAAGCAGTCCCTGGAGTTTGCATTCATCAGTAAAAGGCTTCAGAAAGAAGGAAGCAGGCCTAAAGCATGTAGTTCTCACAGCACATTTGGATGCACCCTTGTGCTCTGCTCCAGTATCCTGTGCTCCCCACACTGTTTCCTGAGGAATCCCACATTAGCCACATGAAGCGTCATTTCTGCTCTTGGGAATGGGATTAGGAGAAAGCCACAGCTAAGACAATGCAACACCTGGTTAATTTAAGACACAGCAGGAGAATTCCAGCTCCCAGCATACAAAAAGACAACCCACATGGCTCCTCATCCCCTGCTTTTCACCCAGGTCCTTGCTGGGGAAGATCCAACTTTTGTGCTGCCAGTGCTGAGAGACAGGAGCCGACAGTCGCATTCATCTCCCAGCTGCATCACTCCTCTCCTTTCAGTGCATCACAGCTGGGGAAGGAAATGTCCTCCCCCTCTTTCCTTCCCTCCCTCCCACCCACTT
>JANHGB010051670.1:0-26678 GCA_026283785.1 Coracopsis vasa | reverse complement strand
TTCTTTTAACAAAAGTGATGAAAGTGGAACTCCAACTACTTGCATTAATACGTTCTGTTTGCAAGGCCATAAATCACTGCCATAAATCAGTTTGAGTAGCACTGTTTTAATAAGAATAAATACTGGAAATTGAAGTTTCCATCTGCTTTTTGTGTCTTTGTAGGAGTGGGTGGACTTGTAGCACTTGTACAAGTGCTATTTATTTAACATGATTTAACCCATTCATGCATTCTTACACAGATTTCATCCATTTAAACACACACACATAAGCACCAGTGCCCATGTGGTTTAATCAGGACCACTTGTGCATGACACAGATTGAGATGCCAGCGATGAGACGCCACCACATCCCTAAAGGCTTGTTCCCTGTGCTTTCATGCATGCTCCTGTTCACACTGCTGTCCTTGCCCCCTTGATACTGCTGACAAGAACCTCGACACTAGGAATGGCTTTTACCTTTCTCTGCTCCTTTCTCCCATGGCCTGTGATAGCAGGCATTCACTTGACTTAGCTTTCTAACACCCTGCTCAGTAACAGTCCCAAGGGGGCAGGACTCGGCTCCCATCTGCAGGAGCCATGCAGGGCATGGATGAAGCACTGCTGCATCTTTAGGGTGGTTGAAGACTGTGTGTGCTCTTCCCCACCAGCCCTCATAGCAACACCCTGCACAGCTCAGCTGGTGGAGGCTCTCAGTGTCCTGCATCCCAGAATCTGCTGGGATGGTCATCCCAAACTCCTCCACACCAAGCTGAGGAGCCCTTCCCACTGCTCCCCTACTCTGGCAGGGAGTGTTGTAAATCCCCATTGCCCTGATAGAGAGCTGAGGCAAGGGAGAAAGCTCACACCCAATCCTTATTAAAAGCCCTTTTATTCACTAGGGTGTCACTACTAAAGCAATAGAGCTGTCACCATGCACAGTGGATAACCTGCATCCTTCTCTCAGCCACACGATGGCAGAAGAACCAAAGGTCATTGCAAAACGCTTTTAAAATATACTGAAGGACGAAGGCACTTGCCTTTGGATCTGCTGGTGGAAAGGCTCTTACCTCTTACATGGGCTAACCCAGATCCCACCAGGAATCCAGCCTGGCCAAATGAAAGCAGGCAAGGGGATGCTGTGCTGCCGGTGGCTTCTCCGTTCTCTGTGCAGGAGGTCTCATGTCATGCCATCACATAGCCCAGACATCACACATGACCCTTGTTAGTCTCCACACAGTCCAGTGACTACAAGGGCCTAAAGAAAGAAATCCATCATTTCAAAACATGAGGAAGCTGTAAATTCAATGGCACAAGGCCCTGAGACACCTGCCAGCACTAGACCTGGTTTCTGCAGGCAGACAGATAAGTGACCTCCAGACCTGAATCACTCTATGGACCAACCTGTTCAAGGTCAGCCTCTGCAGGTGATTCTGCTCCAGCATCTCTGCATACTCTTCTTCATGGCAATGGGGCCTCAAACAAGCTGATTTTGAACTGAAGTGGTCATAAAGGTCACAGAGTAATCTCACTACACAAGAACTGCTTTAAACACCCAAGAGTTCTGCTCAAAGTCTGCAATGAAAGTGGTTTTCCCCTCAGTCAGCTTCCCTCCTGTGTAAGACTTCTTACCTCACAGTAAGAGACTTCAGAAGCACTAAGCCACCTTCAGGTGATGTTTTTACAAAAGACAAGTTCCACCTAGAGCTCTAAGTGCTCAAAGTAAAAAACCCTACATCCAGCTGTCATGACATGAAAAGTAAATCCATTCTGCCCAATAGCAGGTGGGAGAAATCCAAAGGGAGTAAATGAATACAACTCCACTGACTTCCCACACCAAAGAAACATCATAAATTAAAAACAGTGCCTTACCGTGTTTTGGTTCATCCTCATTTACTCCAAAGACACAATATTCTTTGGGCAGCCTGTGCCAGGTGGCACAAAACAGCATCAGCATGTGTCTCCATGGCTGGGGATGGAGCTGCTCCTTTCTTTCCTGCTATGCCACAGCCATTTCTCCTGAGGAACAGGAACAGTGTCTGCGCAAGGCTCTGTTGCCTGTCACAAAAGCCAGCAGTCCAAAACCAGCTAGTTCCAGGACACAGGCACTATTTTAGAATAGGATTTGATGGACTCTCCTTGGTTCAGAAAAATGTGTGTCAACGAAGGTACCCCCTGACATAGTTCCCATTTAGACACCCATTGGCACTCTGGAGGTAATCTTCAGGGAATCATGAAACAGGACATGCAGCTTTTTGAACTTTGTGCCATGTGGGATACCTGATATGGGGAAGCTCTTTTCTGGGGCTAGGTGCTTTAAGTGAGGTTCAGCCAAGATCCTGGATCACCGGACAAGTTTATGGTGACCAGGCAGGTCCATAGTCAAGTCTAGGAAGTCAATCCACAGCTCAGGATCAGGTCAAACAAAAATATCTGTCATCAGACACAGCCCTAGGATGACCAGGCAGGACCATGGTGATGAGACAGAGCCAATACTGGTCCAGGACATGAGTTCACAGATCAGGGCTTAAAAGCAGCCAGGGTATGGCTGTGGCTGAACCAGAGATCAGCATTCCCGCAGGGCAGATCAAGCAGATACTTCAAGTCAGGGCTCAGATTAAAACTGGCAGGGTGTGGAGGGGAGGCCCTTGGTGAGACTGGCAGCTCAGGGCCATTAGGGCCTATTAGTGCCCTCAGGGCTCTGACAGTCATTGATCAAATCGGTCTACAAGACCATATGAGAGAATCCTAACTCACAGACAGATCATTTTTAACAGATCAGGGTGGAGGTTTTTTGCCATTCACCATTTAAAACACAAAATTAATACCCTCAATTGGTGTAAATTAAGATTTTCATCTGAATAATAGTGGCAGTTAGCTGCTCTTGGTTTGCTGAAATGATCCACTAAAAGCTTAAGTTACAAAAATATCAGAACTGCATCTTTGGTACTCGTTTTAGATCATACAGTTTTAAATGATGTCAGTGTTATAGATAACAGAAAGTGTGCTGCTTGTCAAAAGTAAAATGAAAAATAAAATAAAATAAGGTATAAAGATATAAGATGATATGAGACATAGATATAAGATACAAGATATATGATAAAATCTTGTATATAAGATGCAAGCTATAGGATACAAGTTAAAATCTTTACGTTTGTAAAATCGAAATAGAAGAGGATTAACGTGCAATTAATTCCTTTTTCCTAAACAAGCTGTTGTAATCCCATCAGCGCACCCTGTAGCGCCCTGGACTTCAGCTCCTCATTATCTGAGGAGCTGAAAAAATCTGAAGTTAAAACATTACAGGTTGCTCCTGCCTGCGCTATAAGCATCTTACTCAATGTAATACCTGCGGCAGGCGGCGCTCCCTGCCTACAAATAAGAGAGAGATGCTCCCTAAGTGCCCGCTGAAACTAGGCACTGGGCAGAAGTGCTTTTGCGAGCTTCCTTTTCTTTTTTCTTTTCTTTTCCTTTCCCCTTTTCCGTTTTCCCTTTCGTCTTCCCAGCTTTAAGGAGGAGCCCCTCGCTGTTCAATTATTCGTGCAGGAGCCACAAACCAGATCCAGCTCTCAGCTGGGAGAAATAAAGGCAGTATTAGCATTGGGCATTGGAAACCTAGAGCCTTTGGGAGAGCAAAATGAGAAGGGTAACTTCAGGCAGTTTGTGTTCTGAGAAGTCTGGGGGTTTGGCAAATGCAGCCAACACGGATCAGCTGTGCTGCACCCTGTAAACTGAAATGCCCTCTTAATTCTGATGGAAAGAGAAAAAATGAATGCATTGGAGAATAAATGAGAAACAAGACAAAACATAGGATTGTTGTGCTGACATTAGCAAATATTACCCTAAACACCGCTGCAGATATTCAGCATCAGAAATAGGTGATCTCTGATAACAAAAACCCTGATGCTGACCTTCTCAGGTGTTGGCTGAAGTAATTTCTTTAGATGGACCATGCCAGAGATAGCAACCGAAAAAGAAGCAGGAGAAATTGGGGGTTCTTTGGTGAGGCACAGGCAATTCACACATGAAACCTGCCAAGAGAAATCCCATGCAATTTCATACAAGTGAATCCAGCTGATTTTCTAGCATCTTTCCAACTAAACCCATAGAAGTTTGGGTTCTGAGGGCTCTGATGGGCAGCACTAGGGTCATGTAGTTTGACCTCGTGCATAAACAGGTTACACAATTTTACCAGAAGGTGGATAAAGTACATCTTGGAGATGTATTCTAAACAATGACACTCTGAGCTCATCCAAGCAGCACCTTTCAATGTGCAATCCCCTTATTGGTAAGAAATGGCACTCTCACTGAAGGTAGCAAATGTACGCTTCTAGCTGTCAAATCTTGCTGAGCCTTTCCTAAACACACATAGAAATGCCTCCTTTCCAGCTCTCCTGTTTTATAAGTAACTCAACAGTCAAACTACCTCTCTACTATTTCAAAAAATAAACTAAAACCAGACAGTTTCTCAAATTTAACCTTAAAGACTTTAAGTTCCCTTTTTCAAGTTCCTTTAAACCCTCTCAGTATGTTCAAGATCCTTTCACAAACTTCTACACCAGAACTGGGCTCGCATTCAAATATGCGGGACCACATTCCTTCCCCTTCACTTGAGGTACTTCCTCCCTTTACATCAGCCCTTTACTTGGGATTAAAACCACCAGATGGATGGATGTGACTTACCTCTCCATCCCCAGGAACAAGACCCCCACTGTACTTCATGTCACATACACCATGCTTGTTCCTGAGATCACACAGGCTGCCAGCAATGTGGGTCTTCTACATTCTAAGGGAAAAGACATTCAAAGCAAAGTTAGGAAGGGAAATGGACATTTGCTGGTACTCAGAAAGAAGAAATGGTGTGTGGGGAGAAAGCAGGTAAATTTACTCTACAACAGCTTCAGCAGCTTCTCAGTGTGAAGAAGGCTATTTGTGCCACTGGCATCAGATGTTCATACATCTGATGCTAGGCTATTTGTGGGATCTCGTTACTACGAATTAAGAACAAGGAGTAACAAATTGTACTCTTGGCCAGTCACATCTGGAGAAATCATGGGGATTGGATTAGGTGACCTTTGAAAGTCCCTTCCAACCCAAACTATTCTATGATTCTATATATCCCAACACATAGTTGCTTGCAATAAAGCAAGTAACCTGCCCAGATCCTGAAAATGGAACTGAAGCTGAGAACAATCTGTGTTTTGAAAATATTTAAGTTGGCAACACTGGTCCAAACTTACCACTGTGACAAGCAGTGGACATACTTCTATTAGACCCCAAACTGGCCTTATCCACTCTTATAATTACACTTACCCACTCTTATCCACTTATCCACATTTTATTAGGAGACCAATAAGGCAGTACTTAGCGTGTGTACTTTTCATGCAGGCACTTTTCCTTAAGTAACTTTTTTTAGACAAAGAACTTTCCACAAGAAGATGAGAGGATCTGCCTGATGAAATATTGACTCTCCCAACTCATATTAGATTCTCAAGCATCATTCAACAGCTCTGAATTGACTAATGGCCGTCACAGCAAATGGATTTCCAACTTAATCTTTAGTTCTTGTCTGAATAATATTAATACACATTGTTTATCACTAATGAGCTCTAGAATATGATGTTAACAGAAGCAATTAAGGCCCAGCATAGCTGTCTGCAACTCTCTGCTGGAGCTGAATATACGCGTAATGAATCACTTCTGTAGTTCGGTTCCAGTTTCCTTGCTGCAAATTGTACTTCAGATGAGTTAAGCTCATCTTGGTGTCCAGGATCTTGCCTTTATTTTTAGCTAGTGTGTGTGCAAGAGGTTGGTTTTATAAGAAAGCAGCAGATGGGTCTTTTGAAGACCTAGTGGATTTATTGGGGTTTTTTAATGTTAGCAGTGATAGCAGCTACCTTCAAAGAGAGGTGCCATATTTAGACCATCTTTTCCTGTACCAGCCATACATTTAAACTTCTCCTAAGGTGCTTAAGTTCAGGAGAACAAAGTTTGATTCAGTACACTGTTTACCCAGGGCTGCCAGACCCTGGCTTCTTGTGCAGATAACCATGACAGAGGTGTCAAACATATCAAGGTTTTTTTGCCTGGTTGAACCCTTGCTCAAGGCAAAAGGGTGTCTCTCTCCAATCTTTGGTGAAGTGCTGCATTCAGGGAAACATTTCCATGTCATTTGTGACCACAAGAATTTAGAAGCTAAGACAAAAGCGAAAGCAAAATACGATGCTACCCAGATAATTTTTGTTTGGCACTGTTGCCCTGTCCCAGCAAAGTTTGGACATCCCTGTCTTTCATGAACTACATTAAACACTGAATCTCAAAGCACTTTGGAGTTGAGTCAACCTTGAAAAGGAAATAAAAACTGCTATGTGACAATTCCCAGAGGAGAAGATGATGATTGCTATAAGCCTCCAAATTCATTACTTGGTCCTACATTTTAAGCTACAGAAATTTTACAAATAGGATCCTGTTGTAGACAAAGCTTGGCTTGAAACAGCTGAGCTTTTCCATGTTCTGATGTACTGAATATTCCACTCATCTAGTCTTGAAGGCAAATGAAGAAAACCTGAAGTATCAAACAACATGACCATTTGATCTCATACTGTAAGAAATTGCTGAGATAAGCCAATGCCAGCATGAACGTGCTTTTGTCATATACTTTGGCAGGAGGCTCAAAATCTGCCTGAAGTTGCTCTGTCAGTCTCAACTGAGAAAAAGTTAACAGCCATCAAACTGTTTCTGCTCATACATTCAGCTTCTCACTTACATCTGTGGTTCTTTTACCCAAAATAAACAGTTTTACCACTAAGACTACCTGGCTGGCTTGAACTCCACTGCTCCACTGTTTGTCTCAGCCCCAGCTCTGGCTGCTGCTTGTAAAACATCCATCTGAAATGAAAGTTGAAACATAGCTCTTCAGCCAGCAAAGTGGAACACACTTAGCTGTTGTGGGAGAACCAGAACATTTTTACCTGTCTTCACCTACAGATGTTATCATCACACCTACAAGCAGGCTTTGCACTTTGACATTTTTGATCTCTGACTGATGCTTAGTACCAAATTAGTCAGCAGTTCCTTTTTCATTTTTAAGGAGTTATCTATCTAAGGACCAAGATCAAAGCAGCGAGAGCATCATTTCATTGTGCTGACTTGAATTGCAGTGTCACTTTAATTTGCAATCACTGAAGCAAAACCTCACCAAAAGCAAAGGAAATACTTCAGCAATTAGCCTGCACTCAACTCGGTGCTGCAGGAGTCACGCTGCTGAAGTTGACATGCTACTGAGCTCCGGGATGTCCCCACCACCCAGCAGAGCCTGCAGGTGAGGATGCAGCACTGAAATAATGGGGCTGTGTCAGTGGTGATGAGAAAGGGAGACTTGCTGGCACATTTTAGAACAAAATTACCTGGTAAGGAACTTAAAGAAGTCAAGCTTGTGCTGTTATTTTTTGTTTGCTTGCTTGCTTTTGATATATATAAAGGGGAATTGAATAAAATATTTCATGCAAATTTTAAGTTGAGTAAAGGCAAGGTTCTTGAATAACTTCTGGGTTCATGAGGCTTCTTGGATTACTCAAGAGCAGACTATATACTTCCACTAAAAGAGGTCAGAAGATCTGTAATTTAAGTGTTGGGAGAAAAACATTAATAGCCGCTCATGTGCCATTCATAATGGTATGTGCACAGATGTGCTCCCTCTTCTCCACACCCAGTTCCTTGTGCAGTTTCCTGATAGCTCCATGAATACCCTCTGGATTATCCAGACTTGACTAAATAATGCAGTCTAAAGATGGGGAAAACATTCACAGTTCATACACGGAAAGCAACAGAAAATGAACCAGTGCCATTTCTGTCACTGTGCAGTACGTTAGCAGGATGCAGCACAGGATACAAGTCTTTTTATCATCTGCATTACCATTGCCACTAATTTATTTTATGGCAGAAATATCCTCCCGTACTGAGCACTGTACAATCACACAGACACATCCTATCTCCACACGTTTACAAGAGAAAAACCTTCACTCCATTTTACATCAGGCAACTGAGACATCAAGTAAAAAGCAATTTACCCTCAGTCTAGGGAAAACCTGGGACACTACTATAGGCCACATCTTCACTGGCCAAAGCCCAGTATCAAATTAGCAGTCAATTCCTTTTAGGGCCACCAGCAGCATAGCTCTCCAGAACCATCCTTCAGTGCCTGGACAGTTGGGTGACTACATCACTCTTCTACACTGCCCTTGTGCCCAATAGACACAGATAGTTCAGAACAGAGATGCCCCCAGGGCTTGTTTGCCCATTAAGACGGTGGGAAGAGAGTTTGAGCCCCTTCACAGATCACTGCATCAGGCAGGAGCAGCCATCACCTCTGTATTCACAGATACCTTAGAAAGCACTGCCATCCATTCACAACATCCATTCTTTCCAGATGCCAGAAACCCAGCACCAAACACCCCACACCAGCCCCTGCCACAGGACTGGGTTTACCAAAGCAGGGGGAAGATGCTGGTCTGAAGCAGAGGCACTCCCCAGACAAAGTTACCCCCCATGGGCTATGTGGCACCCCCGGCTCTGCCCATCTGCCCGCGCACCCGCCGGGCCCTTTGTGCAGGGCCGGTTCTCAGGGGGGCCATGGGTGCTACATTAGGCACCTGCGGCTCGCACAATGGGCTGTGGGTGCTCGGGGGAGAGACAGATTGATGTATTGTGCGCGGGGGAGGAGGGCTGTCACTTGAATCCATGTGAACCCAGGCTTTCGGGGCAAGGGAGATTGACAGCTTTTGTAGGTCGCAGCTCTCTTTCAAAGCTCTGCTTTATAGACAGTAGGTTAGGGGGCCCGGGCTTTCACTCCCATAATTCGAACAGGGCAATCATCAGCATTGAGAATTTCTTCTCTCTCTCCCTCTCTCTCTTTTTTTTTACCCCCCCTTGTTATGCATTAAATGATTTCAGTGGAGGAATGTGCAGCATTAATTAGAATTGGTTAGTAGATACCAAGGGGAAAAGTTTCTTCACAACAACTATAGGAGGTGTCACTGCTACAAAGACGGTTTTGTTTTCACTCTCCCCTGCATTATCAGTGCAATATGTAAGGTAGCGATTCTTTTCATTTAAATTAAGTGGAAAGCTACTAAATCTTGTTTTATTCTCCAAAAAGAAAAAGGTCCTTAACACTTATCTTTTAACTTCTTCCATTTTGTAAGGTTAGTGTTTACTTTTGCTTTCAGTCCTCCCCATTAATCGGCCTGCAAAGATGTGTATCCAGTTTTGTGTATCATTTAGCTCTTACAATTATAGGCCAGTACAACTAATATATAAGGATTGTCTCCTGATTAAAGCAACAACGTTACCATTTAAAATCAAAGGCGCTTGTCTAGAAGAACACATTGAAATTCAGAAGTGTGGCTGGCTGTTCTCTGCAGGGATTTCCTAGTTTCTTTCAACTTTTTAAATGGAAGTTAAGCTAAAAGATGAGCTTAAGCATATAAAGTAAGAGCTTAGGAGAAACGCTCATTAATATATTTATGTACTTTTCAAAAATTTAATTCCTTAAAAACTTTTCCTATCAACAACGTGCAAACAAATATTAGCCCTTGTTGTGTTTAAATAGCTTCTTCCATCAAATGTACCCAACTAGTTTATCAAAAATCATTATAAAAATAAATCTGATTAAAAATAATCTCTGAAGTGAGTTTTGACATTTAACAACAGACACAACCCTAAGTGCTACACCAGAGGGTATTAACACATCCTTTTTTTTCTGTTAAGGGTTTGGAAACCACCAAATTATTACCACCATAAATCATCGCCCCTTAAGACATATAAAGCCAACCACTGTCTCTAGAAGTAAATTATTAAAGCTCCATACCCTGCTTGTTCTCTTGCAATGAATTCGCCTGAAATGTGACAATATTTATACTTTGGCCAAAGTATCAGTCAGCATTAGTGATCTTTGTACCAAGGAAAATATAGTTCTTGCTTGTTCCCCTTAAAGGAGTACTGACAAGTGCAGCACAGGCAGAGATGCCTGGGTAGGATAGAGCAGGTATTCCTAGAGCAGTTCTTCTCCTGCAGGGCAGGTACCAGTGCTTCACTTTTTGTCTGATCCACACACAGACAGTCTGGACTATGCATTATATAGTCAAAACCACAGCTTAAAATATAAGCTTTGTTATTCAGTATCTCAATCACAGCAAGCTTGATTATATTACCATCTTACCAATCAATCAGGAGTTACTAGTGAGAGACATGATGCTAGAGCTTTTTATAATGTAGCTCAGCACTGGCACAACTTTAAGAGCTGCATAAAGATGAGCTAAGCAGAGCCTGTGCAGAGGAGGAGAGGACCGCAAACATGGGAAACAGTTTTCAAAGTAGAAATTTAACTCAATCAAAAGCTAACTAAAATATTTCACTTTCTGGCTGGGGACTTTTCCCCACTATGAACAGGAGGAACAAGACTATTGTCTCACAGGGAAAAATCCATTAGATATGAAGTTATTTTCCACAGTGTAGGGGAAGGGAGAAACAGAGCCTCTTCCCTTCCGCCGCCCTAAACTGCCAGTTCAGCTTCAGTGGCTGGGATTTCAGCCCTGGAGGCTTCACCATAGCACCGAATGCTCTATTAGCAATAATTAATTAATTAATCAGGTGCCAATGCGCAGAGGATCCCAGGCAGTCAAGCTGTTTGCTGCCTCAGACACAGAGCAGCACTTCTCTGGGGAGCTGAGGTCACAGCAAAGATTGAGTTTTGAAGTAAGCCCCAGCCCCAGGGTCACTCAAGGCAGCCCAAAGCTTTCCCAGCAGCAGTTCACTTCCCCGCACAGCACCAGCACCGCGCAGCAGGACCAGCTCCCTCCCTCCAGAGATGCAACGCTGCTACGCGGGTCTCTCTCGCCAAGTTTTCCCGTGTCTCCTGCACCCTGGCCCAAAAGCCGTCCCCCTTTATTTCTTTTCTCCTTTTTTTTTTTGGACTGCGGTACTTCTCTCAGAATTACGCATCCCTCATGCATGTAAATGAGAGGGGTCCAATTACACGCAAGGGAGAAAGGGTTTAATGAATCGTGAAAAAGCAAGGGTTGCATAGAAAAAACTCAATCGTAGTTGCCCCGTCATCCCCCCACTTGGAAACGTGCGTTTCACGTTTTTGAGAGTGATGAGAGAATGCAGAGGAGTGAACGGGAGAAACCCGCAGCCGAATGAATACAACACTTGTTTGTGTTTGTTACAGCCCGCACTTGAAATCTGTGATATGCACTTTTAAAGAAAAATAGTTAAGCACAGAACTTATGTTCCTTTACACAGCATAAACAAGTGCAATAGACGGTTCTACATCACTACACTCAAGTTCTCCCCTCTGGAGTACATTCCTCTTCTTGCTCTCCTTTTCTCTGCGTCTATACGTGAGGTCTTATATGAATTTAAAGGACAAAGAATGGGCAGAAGCTGGTTGTTACTTATGAGGTCCTGTAAAATACAGCCACAGGTTACAGTCTAAGTTGTCTAACTAACTTCCACCTGGCTGACACTGAGATTAGTTTTTTATCACTGGCTCCTCCAGGTGAATGTGAATTAGACAGCATGGGAAATGGTGAGCATTTTAAGGCAAACCACATTAAAGCAATATTATTAATTTTAAGTATTATTTTGTTTGATTACATTTAGAACAGACATCATAGCAAACTGATTTCTAAATATTCTTTGATTCTTCAGAGGTCTTTTCTTTCTGCTGTATTTTTGGGGTTTGGTAGGTTTCTTGTTGTGGGTTGTTTTTTCTTTAGCAGGATTAAAGATTAATCTTAAAGGATTAATTTTAGTCACTGCCTGTTGCTAAAATTACTTTAATATCTAAAATTACAGGGTAGGAAAAATTCCCAGCATCCCTCAATGGGAATTACACAGGTCCCAAGTTGTGAAAAGAAGCAGACATAAACACTTGAGTATGAAGACATTCTCTCTTTTCCTTGTCAATAAGGGAATCACAAGTACTGAGCAATTACATCTCCAATTGAAATGTAGTTGAGCTATTGTCTGTTCAGTACCTTTAAAATTTGGCCTCAGAGTTTCCTTCTTTATTTGGGCACAGATACCAGTGAAATTGTACATGGAAGTGATTTCTTGTTAAGGTAGGATGCAGCTAGAAAGAATTATAGCTTCCACAACAGCAGCCATAGGATACCTCTCAGAGTGCACAAAGTTACACAGGAGTATAAACAACTTGTGGAATTACACCAAGCCTGCTCCAGTTTTTTACTAACTTGATCTAGAACCCTGTAGGTAAAATGCATGAGGCAGGCAGTGCAAAACTTGTAGCAGCTGTAAGTGAATATTTCTCATTAGAAGTATATGGAATAAAAAGAAAGACCTACTGCTCTCATGTGTCACATTCTTGGTTATTTCTGCACAGGTAAAAGAGCCCTGGACCACTGCTGATGGTCCAGGAGGCTGTTCTGGTTAGTTTAACTACTGCTGTGAGTAGTGGAGCTAAATTCTATGCTCTTAAAAAGAAGTTACCACTATTACAATTGCTCCTTCAAGTTTGAGGCATTGAAGTAGTTCAAGCCAGCAGAACCTGCTTCATGGTGAAGAGGAAAGAGAAGTGGTGCACAAGAGATACCTGTCTTTGTGACACCTATTAATTTTTCTTACCTTCCAGACACATCTTTATTGGGTTTTCCATCTGTCATGCTGGTTAGTAACCTCCATGTCCTGTGTGCAGATATTTCTATCTATGATACTGGGATAAGGAGGGAAGGAATGATGCCAGTACAGAGAGTAGTTGGCATAGTCCAGCTCTCCTAGGAAAGGAAATATAAAGAGCAATGTGGAAAATACCATAGGATGGTAAACGCTTACTTGTCACCTTATCCACAAAACCCATAAGCCTGCATTCTGGGCTTTCCCAAAGAGATGCCGCTGCTGAGTTTTGTGAGGTTTATCTCCTGTCATTATCTCAGGTTAGTTATCCTGACCTCTTCACAGCAGGTATTCCAAAATCCTGAATTGTTGGCCAAATTCACACAGATGAGTGCTAGTCCCTGATCTGACTGAAAATGAATGAAAATTTATAGGAAGACAGATAAAAAAACCCAAATTGCTACTTCTAGAATTAAGAAAGAAAAAATTTTCAGTCTATTCAATGAATTTCATCCAAAGATGGTACAGAAAATATCCCAAAGAGCACACATGTTGTAGAACAGATTTTCATATAAACCCCTTCTTATGAATAATTCCCATGCGCATCAGACTCCTTTCCTTTGTTCAGGCAACCTTTGTACCCATTATTAGAAAACAGCAACATATACAGCTGCGTTAGGGAAAAGATGCACTCTGGAGCTCATAGTTGGGATACGTTTCACCGTGGAAGGTGGATAAACAAAATGCTTTCAGTTACCGGTTTCACCAACAGGCAATGTCTTCATGAAGGACCAAACACCACCTGGGGTTGAAGGACATTATTTTATGTTTGTTTTCTAATGTTTTAAGATATTTAAGGTCAATGCTTTCTTAATGTATTTGTGTTTATCTTCTTTTTTAAAAAGCAGTACAGAAGAACAGTTCTTTAATATAATATAAAAGTAAAAAAGAAATATCAGTATAAAATACCAAATTACTCATTTGATATCTTTTTTGTATATTAACTTACCAAACCAAGAATAGCAATAAGCACAAAATGACGTAAATGTTCTCTTCCCATATCAATGGGACACACCACTAACAGAAGGACCATTTTCTGCATCAAATCATACACCTGCAACCTTTCTTTCCCATCAGCTTTCTCCACGTGACTGTGTCCCTTGTGCTTTTACTACATTACTATTTCTCCCTGCCCGTGCATGGCAGATGCTTGGGGTGGTGGCCAGTTGGGTTGGGACAGCTTTCATGGGTCATCAATTTGACCTTCACCTCCTGGAAAGATGGTGGTACTTTTCTAGGGTCTGTTCTCAGCAATGGGGTAGGAGGAGACCCAGGGGCCTAAGTTCTTGCTGCTGAAGTGCACACAGCATTTTGCATGCTCCCAGACTCTCTAGCCCAGCGCTTTTGACCATTTACTTGCTAAATCAGTGGTAAGAGCATATACACCTTGCCTTGTTCATCAAGCCTTCTGTTTGCATGACTGCTATCAAGAAGAGTGTAGGAGGCAGGTGAGACAGAAGAGAACAGCACAAGGTATAGAACCAACAAGAGAAATAGCAAAGATCTTTCTCAGTTTTGGTCCACCAGCTCTAGCACATCTGCCTTTAAGTTTTAACTGCATGTGAGTTACGGTTTCAGTAATCAGTTCTGATTTTCACAAGCTAGGATTTGACTGTGTGCACAAAAGCATTTGCTTTTCTTTCAACATAAAATGTGCTAAAATACACTTGAAAGTTGTTGTAGATTTTTTTTTTAATGGGGAAACATTAGGTAATTAAGGAAATCATGCACCATGCCATGTGGAGGCCTCCTGACAAATGCAACTTTGGTGGCCATGACCCTGGCCAGAGGAAGAAGGCTGTGATGTCACCTCATCCCCAAGTCCCAGTTTCACGGATAGTATCTCTGAAAGGAATTGTCTAAAGGAGATTGTTCCTTATGAAAAGTTCACATGATGGAGTCTGAAGGGCTTGTTTCACTTGAAGCCCAGCAGGACAGAGCTGTTTGGAAAGAAGCATTCAGTGTGTTCTGTTTTGCTGAAAGCTGTCACAGTGAACAAGTACTTAGCAAACAGCATGAACAAGGATTTGAACTAGAAAACTAGCAGGGCCCTGACAACATTGTAATAGTGGGCTTGTCTGCTCAGAGCCTGTACAATGATGCATGGGGTCATGAGAAGGAAAACAGGAGAACTGGATTGCTGTATTTTTAATATTTTAAAGATGACAATTTATCATTGCTCTGAACTCATTGGCATTATTGTGGTCACCATTGGCATCAGTGGGAGGGGAAAGCATCCTGGCAAGAAGAGATGCAGGGCAGAGGTACAGAGCATGGTCCAAAGGCTGAATTGATTGATTAACTAAAAATGAGTCAGTTCTTCTCCTATTATCTTGTTTTGTAATGTTTTTACTTCTGTTATGATGAGCCGAGTGTTTAAGCTGTCTCTTTTTATATCTCTGGTCCATATTCAGCTGTGAACAAAAGCTGTCTGAATCCCAGAGAACCTGCCATTCCACACCTCTGAAAACCAGCTGCTTTCACCCAAGCACCAAGCTGCTGACACCACACATAGGAGATTAGCACCCACCAAAGACTCCCCTTTCATACAAAAAGGCAACACAATTGAAGGCAACACAACATTCAGAGACATCAAATGAGTAGGAAATTAGAATAGGATAAACAAAAATTCTCCTTTTAGTTTTACATATTGCAACCATGTCCTTATTTCTAAAGCAACCCTCAAAACCACACAAATGACACCTTTTCACCATGATTATGACCGCTGTCCAGTTCATGACAAGAAGAGTTTCAAAAACTGTAATAAAAAACTTTCTATTTGTCACTTCTAACATGTTGTGCATTTTCCTAGACATAGAAAGTCCCTCACTGGCATCCTTCTTGCTAGAGAGGATTAACAGACTCTTCTTCAGGTTGTCTTCTATTAAGTAATTTACACAACATCCCTATTTCTCCCCTTCCCTTTACAAGGACAGAAGACTTACAACATATAAGTGCATAGCCCAGCATAGCATCCGCCTCTTTTCTTATAGACCTCACCAGGCTCAGCGTGAAAAACACTCTTCTAGGCTATAGAAAACCTGATGATTTTATCAGGTCCTGGGATATGTTTCTGGACCTGCCATTCATTTCCTTCATGCTCTGCCATGGCTGAACACTTTTGCTAATTGTGGAAAGAGCAGAGGTGGAAGAAAATAGAATGAAGAATCACCTGCTCCTACCAAAGCTTAATCCTTAGAGAAGGACATTGCTATCTTAAGTTATTCCTGGAGAGCTTGATCCTAGAAACACCTTCACTGAGCGCTCAAGCTGGTATCTTCTTCTGATACCCACATCCCTCATATCCTGGTAGTTGTATTACAAGTTTCACAGTACAATAACAGATATTTTTCAGCAAAGCAAGTCTCTTGCAAGGAGCCCAATCATAAGAATGCTCTCCCACTGATATTTTTTCAGCTGCTACCTGGAACCAGATAGCATAAAAAGACATGATCTTCCCCTCTTTTTCTTTGCCTTGCCCCAAATCTCCTCTCATTTCAAGTATACTACAGCACAGAAGTTTGAAAGAGAAAGGAATAGGCCTTTTTTCAAAAATGTCAGAATTATTTAGGAACCTGTAAAACTTCTACCAAATGCCTACTCAGAATAGCTTTGTACAGACACAGAACAGCTACTATTTATCCAGCATCTATGCTCACCGGCTCTCAGACGCAGCTCTCTCCAGTGCCATTCTACTGCAGATATGCTTCAGGCTGTGAGAGATGACAGTCCTTTGAACTCAAGTTCTCTGCAGAAAGGCCACACCGATTTGGCTAAAAAGGTGAAATTCTAGTCATTAATAATATCTTCTGGAAATTTTACCCATCCTTATGCTGCTCTGAAGCAGCCACCACCCCCTGTCCTTTTTTCAGCCCTTGAATTTACATATATTTCTAACAAAATTGCTAAAATTAACCTGGAAAATTTTGTCTCAAGGGAGAAAACATTCACATTATGCCCTCACCACAGACTGAGGGTGAACTCCAATGCAAAGGTGACCTCCAGGTAGATATGGTGACATCTGCAACTGGCGGAGCTGGCTACAGAAGATGCCACCACTTGCACACTGAGCTGCAGATGGGCAGGATGTAATCATATCCCCCACCTCTGTGAAATAGTCACTGTCATTTTTGTGACTAGTGTCTGGATTTTGTCTCTCAATTTGCAAAACTATTTTGCCTCACCTGCACTGCTCCTTGCAGCATTTGTACCACCACAAACAGGATGGCAGCTACAGATCTGCTGCTAAAACTGTTACTGTCTCATTCTACTGCCTAGAAAATAACACCCAGCAGCAGGATTTTGTGTCCTTGCATATCATGGGGAAAAAACATTGTTTTCTTCCATTCCCCACCTCCACAGAAAAAACATGTTACTTGTCTTTAAGCTGTTCTCTTCCCAGGCTACCGTATCTTTAACCCATGCACTGTTTGAAACTATGAAATACAGAGCTCCTTTCATGCAGGGAGGGATGTGCTCCTGCCAGGTCCCAGTGTTCTAGGGAATTTGCCAGATCCCTCAATAATCTGATCCTCTGCCTTTTGGCTCCAGTGTTCTGAGTTGGCTCTTTTGGTCTGAGTTCTCCCAAAATAGGATCTCCATCCCCTCCTATATCCTGCTTTCCCTACTGCCTGGTAACCGTGTGTAGTTCCACCCCCTTTAGCATTTCCTTCCCCAGCAAAGCAGCCTGAGGAAACAGCAGGGGCAGTCAGTCCTCCATCCTGCAGACAACACAGGCATATGCAAGAATGACGGATTTCTATCTGCAGCATTGTATTTAAGTTTTCTGGTGCTTAGGGCACTGCAGTAAATGCACTGGGTTTGATTCCCACAGTACAAAATACCCTTCATAGGTCTGTAGGAAGCTAATAGAAGTGCCAGAAACAAGGAGAGGGAAAGTCATGGCCCAAACAGGGACCAGGAGAGGATCGAGTACAGCTGAGCTGCACTGTACCATGTCACCAGCTCCTGCTAGGCACACATTCCCCTAGCTGGGTTATCAACTGTTCATACCAGGCTGTGTGGTATGTCCCCTGCCCTCCAGAGCTGCTGTTTGGATGAGAATTAGAATTTAGGCCTATTAATCATTATGGACAATGCTAAGTAAAAAGTCCATGCCAGCAAGACTGAGAGTGGAGGGATGTGTCACCCTGTTTAGCTGTTACACCATGACATAGACACAGTGGCTGGAGGATGTTGCCGCTCCAGACAGTTATCAGCCGTCTGACTGACTTTCCTGGCAAGCTCTTGTTCCCTCTTCTAACTAAAATGAACAGATTTTGCAGAGAAGGAATGTAATTTTTAAAGCCCTGAGTTAATCAAATGCTTTAAAAACACAGTGCCTGAGATACAATGGATCAACTTTGTCCTGGGTGTCAGCCATTCACTCCAACAAGCTTACACCAGAGATGAATTTGCCCTGGTGCCTTTGTCAATAAAATTCTAGATTAAAAGAGAGCCTATATAGAGCTGGTCCCAGAGGTAATTGCTGGTTAATCAGCCAATTAACTGACCCAACGAGTAGGAAAATGGGGAGGGGGAGTAAGGGAGAAAACAAATCAGTCAAGGTATGGTAGAATATAATTCTTTAGGAGTTAATGTTAGAAACCTTTTCAAAGGGATTACAGCCTACCTTGACTCATTCCCCCTTCTTCCCTCCTTTTCCTCTTCTTCCCAATTTGTAATTGTTGGTTCCCCTAATTGGCTGATTAACTACTTATTACAGACAGACCTGGAGGTATGCGGGATCCCGTTAGCCACGGAACTTGATTTCATCTAGCAGAGCAAGGCTGAATGCAGCAGAGCATCTGTATGGGCCATTTTTCTCCTAACCAGGCTGATGGCTTAGAGTCAAGCAGCATTTCATTTGAGAAGATTCTTTTTCAAACTAGCTTCTATTTTATTTATTTAATACTACAAAGAAAGGGAAGGATTTTAATAGTTTGTTATGCAAGCAGACTGATTTTTAGCTGAATTTAATGGAGTTTATACACCTCAAACTAACCTATTTACTATTCACTGATACACTATCAACACTATCAGGCTATTTTAATGAATGAGCTGTTACAGCTGCTTGATGTTATGATAATAAATAATGACAATAGAATTAACCTCTATTTTCCTTTGATATTGTTACCAGGCTGCTTTCTACCAGTAGCAATCCTGGGAGATGAGTCTTAATGGTGAAAAGGGCAAGCTGAGAAAGTTACCCTAATTACCTCTCCTTGGAGTTTTGTAGGGGAAAAGAGCAGAGCTCACCCTTCCAGTTGTTGGCTTCACATAAGATTTATAGTAGGTCAAAAGGGACGCACTAGTCTGTTCTGCTACATCTTGAAATGACACAACAAAGGAGGAATCCAAAGTTGCTTTCTGAAGCTTCAAAGAAGACTTTTGCTGCTTGTTTAACATAAAGCAAATCTCAAAACATCTCATTAATGTACCTTTTCCAGCATCGTGTAGTAAGAGATGGAGCTGCTACCCCTGAAACAATGACATTGTAGCTCAACAGGACAGTAAGTTTGATCTCTCTAAAACAATACCTATCAGTACACATGGCTGCAGGCATATATAGATTATTTTCTAAAGCTGGTGGATTGTTTTGGTCACTCACCCTCCTGTGTAGATGGTAAATAGCATTCTTTTTCTCTTCTCATTGCTTGAGCAGCAGGACCCTGTGCAAAGCAGCAACTTTTCTGAGTGTAACTATCCAGGGAGGCAGGCACAGAACAGGGTTCTCCTAATGTAGCTTCTCTTGCATAAACCTCTTTTTCTAATTCTACTTCTTCTGCTTCAGAAGAGAGTTTGGGATTTTAGTTCTGTCTAATGTTTGTGACAATTTATTCCTCCTATTCCTCTTTTTCACTTAGCAAAGGAACAGGCTGAGCCTGGGCAGCCCATCCTCAACTGCATGTAAATCACAATCTGATTAGGAAGTGATATATTCATCTCTAACTCCTGTATAAAAGTTATTCAAGTATTTTGACAAAATAAGTGCTGTTTACTTTATACGTTTTCTGCTAATTCTAAAGATTTCTGCAAACCTAAAGGATCTCATGGAATTTACAAGCTTGTGGCTTTGCTATTGAAAGTATAAAAGCATGCTAAATTAAGTTGATTTGCCTGTGAAAGAAACACGTCCATTATTCATGTCAGGGCCCTGTCACATCAAATTGAGGGAGTGAAGAAAACCCTTTTTTATCAACATTTAGAAGCAAGGAAAAAACCAACCATTCAGGGACTGAATTTCAATTGGGAGAAAGTCAGCCTGAAAGCAAGGTTAAAAAAAAAAATAGCTGGGGACATGTTTAATGTTGGAAATCAGTAAAGTGGCTGATTTAACTTTGGCTGAAATCTTTCCAACAGAAAGCCAGGATGAAACTTAAAAGTAGCAAGTAATGCACAGTCTCGATGTCACTCATGTGTAAACTTGTCAAAAGTAGTTAAGCTAATTCAGATTTAAGTCTTCTCAGACCCAGTTTTTCTTGGATGCTTCAAAATAATGTTATTCAAAGTTATTAAACAGGTAGAGCATTGCATTTGTGTACTACTCTTTTTTACCCACAGGTTATTACCTGATTTAATCCTTTCTAGCAGACATCATGTAGGGCTTTTTAAGTTTTAATATCTGACAGAGAAATTGAAAAAAGATTGGTTTAGAGATGGCTGTTCTACAACTTCATATCTGTAACAAGGGGGCTGACAGGATCAAAAGTACTCAGGATTGTTTCCTGTCTACTATAAAACACATATTACCTGATGCAGGCAGAAAACCTTGGTTGTTTTGTTTGTGTGATAGATACAGACAAAATAAAGGGCATATGTACACATGCCTTTTTTTTTAGAATAAAAACTTGAACTGCGGTCTAATAAATTATTGCAATATACATAGAGTTAAATGAGAACTGTAAGGGGAATTGTTTTATTCACTTAAGTTCATCTCATTGCCTGATTATAATTTCTGTTGTAACTTGCTTATTTAGCAAAACAAAAAGCTTACAGTTCCTTCTCACTGCAGTTGTGTTTCATAAGCTTAAACCCAGCATGTTAAGTCGCATTTCATAGTCTTCTGCTTAAAGCCTAATTGGTTTAGGCTGGACACCTTAGAGATATTCTTTAAAAGAAGTCCAGGTTTTGTGTCGCTGATGTTATTATATTGTAAAAGGGGTAATTCAACAACTTGTTTGCCTTAAATCATGTTTCTGGGGACGAGGCCTATACATCATTTCTGCATGAGATTTGTTTTTCCTACCTTTTGTTTTCCCCTAAACTCTGAGCCCTGGGGTTAACATGTTTTCTGCTTTAAAGCTCTTATCTGAAAGACACTTCATACCACCTCATCCAGGCACTCTCTCATGCTTCCCAACTTCAAAGTCTCAAGCTGGGAAAGCAAATTTAAGTCCCAAATGCTGGACTCAGCGGCTTCTATAGGACCTTCCCCTAAAGTTAAGTTCTTGTCTTTAATTGAAAATTGCAGCCAGTGTAAATAGGAGTTAGTTTGCAGCAAGCTTGCCACAAAAGGAATTACCTCGTGGAGTGGCTGCATTGGGGTAAACAGAGGGGATGAAGAAAAAGAAAGAAAAAGAGAAAGAAAAAAAAGCCAGGGGTAAAAGGGAGAGGCATTGTACTGTGGAGGTAACATCAAGACAAGGATTAATGGCTAGAGGAATTGTATTTTGTGTGCTTTCAGCAACATTATAATCTCCCAAAAGTAAGTGTTACTAATAAGTAGGCCAGTAAAGAAAGGATAGATTATTAAGGGAAATGGAAAAATCAGGCTCTGTAAATAATAGATTTTTATTCTGCAAATCCCAAGGAAAGTGTTGTTGAGGTGTTTACTTTTAGTACTTACATTTGGGTCAACTAATAACGTTTGTTATTTTATAGAGTTGACAAGCAATAGGAAGCAATTCATATATACCACATCAATGACATTTTCTGCCAACTTCAGTTACTTCCATGTACCCACAATTTACTTATTTTACAGTACCTAGATGGTAAGGAGAAACCCAGACTGTGTTTCACTGTTGATGCATTATCTGGATCTAAGGGTGAAATTCAAACAGCAATGCCGAAAGCATGCCAGGCCCTAACAGAGCAGAACAAGGATAGTAGTGATGGTGGAAAGGAGGGCAGGACCCCTCTTTAATGCTCAAACCTCTGCTGCCCTGAGATTATGGTGTTGGTACAGGCTCACACAACATTATCAGATCTTCACAGTAACTCAAAAAGACACAGCAAGAGAAAGTGAGGAGACCCCAGTGGCATTCCCCTTCTCCTTTCTCCTGCTGCCAGGATGGGGGTGAGTTGGGTTTTTCACTTGTTGGACTCAACTGGCTCAATGAATGGTCAGACAAGCACCAGCATTGGCAGAAGGGAATGGATGAATGGAATTAAGATCTCCCTTTTCAGCGGGAGCTATAGTTTTAGTAGCTCAGTTGCATTATGGAACTGCACCCCAAGACTTATAAAATTTATGCTCAGTTCATAGTTTCTTTACCAACTCCCCAACCCAACCTGATTTGTCACTTGATATCATAATGGTAGGATTCTCTGCCCAGAAAATGGGAAGTATAACTTCATTTTCTTCCAAATTCCTGACCTTTTCTATACGACCCCAAGCACAGTATGGACATGGACACTGTGTTCATGGGAATCCATTCAGCAACTGTGATATATTTTTGTGTTAAAACTATTACTATTAAAATGATTGTTTAAACAAACATACAGACCTCTGTTCTGTCTTCAGTAGATCACTTATGTCGTGCATCACATCACTCCGTAACAACAGAAACAGTTCAGGTATGGAAACTCTGGATATTCTGAAAAGTAAGAGTATGGATATTATCAGGCAGTAAGACTATTTCATTGCTGTCAATGCACATACTGGTGACTTTGTTGGAGTTTTCAAAATAGTTCATCATATTCAAAATGCAGCCACTGGAAGCCAATGGAACCAGTGTCTAAAAATCTGGTGGAAATATAGTTGAGTCTGTTAATATGTATTGCAGAATTAAAGAAAACTGCAACACTATACAGTAAAATATACTCCACAATGTTTTTTCGTGTTACATAAACTATTTCTAATAAAACATAGCATCTGTGAATATAAGAGCACTGCTAATACAAACCAGAATCATACTGGTTTAAAGCTGGAAATTGCACTTATTTCTACTCACTTTTCAGTGGCTTACAAGTTGCATCGGTTCAAAACTCTCCCAAAAGTCTCTGCAGCATGAATCAATCGGATGCCTCTGTGAGAAGCAGAACTGATAAAAATCCAAAATATATCTTAACTATCATAGAATCATAGAATGGTTAGGGTTGGAAGGGATCTTTATCCAAATAAAGTAACTTTAAAAGGATATTATTGTTGAGAGTTCTAAAAATTACTCACTCAAGAATTCATGAAGTCCTCTTTCAGTTTTTCCTCTTGGACTTCAATATTTGCATACCTTTTACTTTCTGGTTTTAATAGCATTTTCCTTTTTTTATTTAGTGTCATGGGAAATAATGGATTTGTGCATGGTATGAGGTTCTCTCCATGTGTACACAAAAACATATGCCATGCCTTTTAAAATTGGATCAAAATGAAGTCAGAGAAAGAAATCACTTAGCTCAAGACCTCACCCATTATCATTTCACTTACAGTACACACTTGGGAAGTTTTAATCTTCATAACTCAATGTCTCCAGTCCACCATACTTCTTAAAGATATGCAAGTTCATTTCAGCATTTATCTGCTCTTTTCTCCTCAGGAGTTAGACTGTTTTTCCGCCTGATGGTTAGAATGAATTGAATATTTTGAACTCATCCATCAGATTTGGAAATGATCCCTGAATTGATGAGAGTGTTTAACAGTTAATTGAACATTTTTGTTGTGAACTTTCCTTGTTTCAAAGTGCAAAAATACTGCAACCAGCAGCACGGACAAAGGGAAAAGGATCCATGAAACATTCTTGCAGCACAAATATTTTAATCCTCTAGAGAGCAGCAGGCATTTAAATAATGGGAGCATCACTGCTCTCACTCTTGAATATCCCAAGGAAAGGCCATTCACGGGACCTGAGGGCTCCCATGTTCTGCAGCAGGAAATAATTCCACATTTTTCAAATCTATGTTTTACTCGTGCTCACATAGACTGACTTCACTAAATATAGAGTTCAGCCGCCTGACTGCTACCTATGCCCATGGGGACGGATGTTCATAACAGCAGTCTCAAACTTTGGTCTGACTGGGTGACATGCGCAGTGTGCCTTATTTTGCTGCACTGGTAAATAGCTCATTATGGCAAGTACAGATACAACACACTCATTCTGAAACCAGCAAAGCTTTACAAAGGGACCTGATAATGTCAGGAAGTATATAGTTGTTTTTTTAATCTTAACCTAATCTGTATACCCCATTGATACACTGTCTTATGTGACTTTGAAAATTTGCACCTGCAATCATGGAAATGATACAAAAAATCTGGACTTTTTCTCCTTCCCTGAGAGTCACGAAAAACTTCATCTTTCTGCCCCATTATAGCACTTTAACTAAAGAGAAATTATTTTTCTCCATTCTGAAGCTCCCCCAAATTGTTTTATTGTACTTCACTTTTCTCCTTTTCACTGACCTTTGTACAATTCTGTAAAAATATGACTTCAATTTCTTCATTCATCTATGGCAAGCCCTTAACCCAGTGCTATCACTTCGTAAATGTCTGGCATCCAGCGTAACATCAGCTGCTTCATAGAGCACCTTCATCAAACTTTGCTGCTTCTTAACACGGACCTCAAGAAAGTGCTTTCCTCCTTGTGCCTCTCAGACCACGATGATTTTCCACTGCAGAGCTGCCTGCTCTACTTCACTGACAAGCCTAATTCCCCAATTCCTCTTGACCAGCTCCCTTTATTCAGTAGCTTTATCTTTTTTCGGCACCAGGATCATTCCTCTGTGCTAGATGGTTAATTAACTCTCCTCTCAGGTTTTCCAGGCTCCTGTGGTGCAAGAGGTCTGGCCTTGGTCCTGCAGCTCTAGCTAACTAGTCGCATCCCCCAGCCCTGTGAGGTGGAGGTCTGGGATAGATTTCCTTTAAAAGACTTCAAACCAAAACCAGCTCTTTCTAAACTATATTTCTCTCCCACTGTGGGAAACTGCTGAACATGGACTTTATATTTACCAGAAGGATAACAGTCTTTTAGCATTAATTCTATTTCAGAACAAGCTCTGTTCAGCACCAACTTGGTAAAAGGCACTTAGTCCAGTGCATTTAAACCAAGGGTAACAGCCACATCCCCCTCTCCATACTGGGCCTCTTGCTTCTCCTTCATGTATATGCCTATGCCATGACAGCATAGGCATCTGTGCAGTTCTGTGATGAACTAAACTGTGAAACTGATCCAGCTGAGAGGATTATTTGTTTTATTCTTGCAGGCTACTTTTCAACCAGTCTCAGTTGATGATGTGGCTCATAAACACTGCAGCCAGGGGAGAGATGGAAATCAGGAGCAGGGACAGAGGGTACTTTCCTGCAAGAGTCACCTCTGAATCTCTGCAGAGCAGTCACCTCCTGAAGGATGAGGGGAAAGCCAGGCATCCTCAGAGGAAACCACGTTTATCATGGCCTTCATCTGCTTACAGACATGGCAAATGCCTACGACAGATACATCACAGGAATACCACTAGCAATTCAGAATTCATACACGTGCAAATCAAAGCATTCCCAGACTCTGGAGTCCTTGCCATTATACGCAGAGATCTAGAAATGTTAATTAATACCCTGGTGCATTGCACACACAAAAGTGCACAACAGCTCACCAGAAGAAACACAGCCCTAGAGAAATTAAAACCCGTTAACTGCACCATATTCCTACTTATGCTCAGAAAGCCCCTTGGACAGTGTCAGAATAATTTCCAATGCATTACAATGAGAAGAGACCCATGCAAATAGGTAGGGATCGTTTGGAGGGGATTAGATTCTGTGGTACAGCAATGTTCTGTAAGTTTGAAACAACTATTCTCTTTATTGGACTGCAGTTAGCTCTATCTGGCTAAACTCCCTCTCCAGGCGTTAGGCAATTTTTAAAGTGAATAAAAACTATTATCTTCTGCTTTTACCTATTGTGCATCCCCTTTCCTCTGGCTAACCCTTGCCACCAGAGCAGTACCTTGAGGTTACTCCCAGTGCTGGGCTCAGACAACCAGCCCGTTGCCATGTGTTCCCTCTGCCACACATGCTGTGGGAAGACAAGTACAGAGGCTGCTTCTGCCTCACAGGAACTGCTGTTTTGTCATCCCCCAGCACACGGTGTTGCTCATGCCACCCCTTGAGCTGTCTCATGTTTCAGTACTTATGGTTCTGTAGAGAAATACCTGGGGGATATTTAACTGGGGTTTGAAAAAATTACTAGAAATTTCATATAAAATAAAGTGTGTACATGCAAGTCCCTGGTTTGAGTACATATGCAAGCAGCACAGAGCTTTAGCCTAACTGAGACTGTTGGCTAAATGTTAGTTATCAACAGGGAAAGGAGCTTTTTAACTATGTTGGTGTGGAAATCTATGGGAAGTGCATATCCAGCCTCAGCAGGGTGAAGAGGAGGAGCAGAATGGGAAGACTTTGCACAGTGAAGTCTGACTGACTTACCCAATCTTGCCCTTGCTGCTTTATGCTCACTCTGGCTTATGCCTGAAACTGGAGACTCCTCAGAGCTGTGAATGCCCTCCAGCCCTTGGCACACTGGGCCTTTGAATCTGAGCTGTATCTTTCATAGCAGCACCAACAAATATAAATGAGACTTAAGTAAGGTGCAAAACCAGAGATGGCAAGTTCATCAGTTGGGAGTGACACAGTAAGGGAAAGATGGGGTGGGAGGGGATTTCTAATAAATCACCAGCCAACAAAACTCGACTGAAGTGATGCAGCTGCAAAAGAAGGTGAAGGTAAGCCCAGGGTCCAGCTGGGGAGGGCTATTTGCTGGCTGATACCACCACACAGAACACCACTTAAGCCTCAGCAGATATAA
>JANHGB010051669.1:0-21439 GCA_026283785.1 Coracopsis vasa | reverse complement strand
CAAATGGAAACGTGCTTCCAGTCTGCATGACTCATTCTGGTTTGAGGCCTTCAAGCTATTGCCAGTGTTGCTCCAGATTCCTGAAAAGCAGAAAGCAGGACTGTGAACTGAGGGAGAGGTTGTAATCGCCACATCCTGTGCACAGCAGCAGCTCCAGAGCTCACAGCAATGGGGATAGAGCAGATACGGTTAAACCTGGGGAGGCTGAACCAGAGATGTTGCAGGTTACTCAGAGTCCCATTGCAGCACCAGGACTTGTCCCCTCTCAGGGGAGGATTCCGTTCATCTCAGAGACGGTGCCACTGAATCGCGACAACCTTCACGCTGGCGTAGGCAGGGTAGTGCTGCAGAAAGCAGGGACGTGATTCTGGGTTTACATGGAGTAATGGTGCTCAGAATCTGTCCCAAAGCTGTTTGCCAGCCCTAATTACACTGACTTCATAGCTGATGCACTTGCACAGTCAGCTACTCCCCCCTCCCTTCTCCCAGCCGGGTGAAATCACCTCATCCCGGAGGCAGCAGAGATTTCTCCACTGAGGTTTCTCTAAGGTCACTCACTGCCACAGTCTTTGCAGACCAGACACCACAGCCTGAAAGATGGGCCCTACCCCAGTGAGTGCGGGTATCAACAAGCTTAGGTATAAATGGGAATTGCAGAGTGGCTGCCCCTTGGGCACCTCGCCTGCTAATTTGCACTTAGATAGGTGCCTTTCTCTGAGCACTTTATTAATTAAGGCTTGCAGCCCACCTCTAAGGCAAAGAAGTTATTACTGCCCTCATTTTACAGCAGCAACTGAAAGAAGTGGTTTGCCCAAGGCCACAAATCTAATCAGTGGCAGAAGCAGGAATGAGCGAGCTTTTCCAGTCTCCTGTGGTACTCACTGCGCCCCGTTGCCTACCTGCAACAAAATTAATGGCTTCCCTAAAAGTTCATGTTTTTGTTAACGTGATGTAAATGAAGATGGAGCACCCAAAAGAAGGAGCCGTGCGGAATGAGAGCTCAGCAGGCATCCTGCAGTAGCACAGGGCTAACGGTGTGATCTCCTGTTGAACCACCAAACCATCCTCCCCATAAATTACGTACCTCTTCTTGTCTGTAACTTTAGCGGGAGGGTTCAAGCATAAATTTCAAAGAAGCTTTTATTGTAACCAATGCATCAATATAATTAAACCCAAACACAATTCTTTTGCTTTCTTAGGCTGGAGAGAACCCTGTGCCCTTGGAGAAAATTGTTTCCCCTTTTCCTACAGGGAATCCAGAGCCTGAGCAGCAGCTGTGAAGAGTGGAGAGAAAGAAAGAAGTGGAAGATGTTGGAAGTGCTTTGGGCAACGTGAAGAAGGATTTGCACAGAAGGAGCTGTTCAAGGGCCCAGCAGCAAACCAGAGACACATACATGCTTATATATAGAAGAATGTAAACCCTCCTGTATGCATACGTTAAGACGTGCATGCCTTGTTGAGAACGTAAGCAACATTCCTTGTAGATGATGGTGGTCTGAGCATTCGTGCTCCTGCAGTCTGAGTCAAAAGATTAGTGATGTCCTTGCTGTAACACTGGCAGTTTCTCCACTGCACCTTGTTTATGGCAACATAAACATTCCTTTCGATGCAGTGGGGTGGAAAATACATCCAGAGTTAAGTACTACCTTGAGAGACCAAGCTTGCTGCAGGACGGGCACAGCCTCGCCATGGGGCGGGCACGGGTGCTTGGCAGCTTGGACGACAGACAGTCTGTGTGTGTATATATTCAGTGCTATAGCACCAGGTGAGATAAGCTGTTCTTCTGACTTTAGTTTCTCTGGTGCTACATTTCATATTTGTCTGGGGCTAAACTGCCTCTCTGTGGTGCTACAGTTTCCCTGAGAGGATGTTCTGAAACATGGGACAAGGAAAAATCTATTTTGGTTATTGATATTTATACACAAGATAGCAAAAAACTACTACTTGTTGAGAAGGTGCTATTACTTTTTCTTTCTTTCAATCTCTGCATAAATTAAGACAAAAGAATCTAACCCAGAACTTTATACAACTCATTTCCTTTGGGGCAGTTCTTTCTCTTTGGATGGTTGGGAGCTTGGGAAGCAGCATTTGCTGCGATGGCAGTGACACACCAGCTATTTTCACTGCAGTGGACGTGTCCAGGTCTGCTGGTGTAGAATCTCCTACAGCTCCAGAGCTGGGTATCCTGGATGGTGATTTAAGCCTCAAATCCCATGAACCAGGGAAGAGAACTGCATCTAGACTAAACAATAAACTGGGGGATAACAGGAGAACCTGTCCTTAGAAAGCAAAGGGCTTGTTTCAGTCTAGTACAGCGCACTTTTTTCTTGCAGCCAAAACTACCTGTCAGATGTAGGATACCTTCCAGATGCTATTGACAGTGATCACTGTGTGCAGGCTTTTAGAAACCTTTCTTCCAGCTTCAGATATCTGCACCATAAAATCGACCCCCCCTTGGCAGGGAGGTGTTTCAAAGGCATAAAGGAATGTCAGGAACCTGATTTCCAAAGGAAGTTTGGCTCCCTGTCTTTTAAACCCCCTGACCCTCACCCAAGGAACAAGGCAAGTCAAACCTTGTGCTCTTCACTACTGCAGGAGAGATGTTTCTAAGCAATCTAAAAGCTCAACTCTCCCTTTATCAACTATTCTCTCTGATGTGTTTTGGGCCCCTGCATACATCTTCATGGGTATTATTGATCCCAGTCAATTCTCAACCAGCAAAAAGGGCTATGCTGAAAGAGCATATTGTTCCTAATGAGTAACCTTGCCCTACTTTAGATTATGTGCAGCGTTGGAAGGGATCATGTAGCTACGTGTAGTTTGTCTATTGATAGAGTTTCGATGGTCTCACAACCACGGGGACCCACAAAACATTTCCCTACCACTTGGGGCCCGATGCTCAGTAATACTCAGCATCCTGTCCCCTTCCTGGCTCAGCCTCCTGCTGAGATAAGGAAGAATTCTTCTAGCAAAAGGAGGAGCCTCAGCTGATTTCAGCAGTGTTGCAGGTGCTGGATCAGGCATAGTCTTATAAATAGAACTCTCTGCAGATCACTCGAACGAGGGAGTGGAATTGTGTGTACAGTGTTGCACAGTCAGATTGGAACAGGACATGGGGAGGACAGGATGGGGAACTGCTCTATAGGACATGCAGCCTGCAGGAGGCCTTCCCTCCCCTACACCATCCTCCCTCCCCATGTGTGTACCCCACGTACCCAGAGGCAGCCTTGTGCCAACCCATCTGGCAGAGGATCTGGCTTCCATTGCTCAGTGCAAGACAGAGGCCTCTCCCACATATTCCTCACCTTTAACAATGATTAGCTCCTGAGTTCTGAGGGTTTAGTAAACTTCTCACCTGGAATATGCATTATTCCCTTTGCTCTTCTATCTCTGGGCATGCAGGATGTGCTGCTGCTGGTTCTCCTGCTGTTGGAGTCTGCAGCCAGGGGACTTCTTGAGGCATTTCTCCCAAAGAAATTCCCCTGAAACAGCACAGAGAAGGAAGAGGAAAGCAAGTTCTGTCCTTACCATGAGTCCTCCTTGGGAAAGACCCTTATATCAGTGACCAACCTCGGTAGCAAAGTGATGGGCTCATCTCCCTCCATCCTAACCCTCCATGGATAGGCTTTTTGGTAAAACCCCCAAGCCTCAGAACTCCCAGGGATCAGTGTCCTCCTTGGTGGTTCCTAATAGTCATCAAAACCATTAGGAGACATGTGCTGCCCATTGCTACTCTTATGAAACAACCAAACCTATGGTGCTTCCCAAGTGAAAACAAGAGCAGGTCCAGTACCCCAAGTCCTGCTTTCATCTTGATTTGCTTCACTTTTGTCATTCTAAATGGGATGTTTGGTATGAACCATGGGTTAAGTTTTGGAGACTTTCTTAGTTGCTGGGTCAAGTGAGCTCTGCTAGAGAAGCAGCTTCCCAGCACTTCCCAGCCAGCATTCACTGTACATAACTGGCATTACTTCCTAGAGGGTATGTATTTGTCAAAGCCTTACCTTTTCTGGTATAATTGCTATTCTTCAATGCCTCCATTTTTTCACAAGGGGTGTTTCTATCCTTTTTAAAATCCTTGCTTGAACCCTGGTTGATGTTTGTACTGCAAAAGCAAGCACGCTGTGTACTCCCCTAGTGCTGTTCGACTGCATTGCAGCAGCTGTGGGAGATGAGATGGTGGTTTCTGGACCGTACTCATGGGTAGGAAACCAGCACAGTTCCTCGCTTGTGCTCCTCTGCTTTCTCCCTTGCAGCAGCCAAGAAGTCATTGATCGTGATGAGCTCTGCAGTTGTGCCTCTGTAAAGAAGGGGAGTGCTCTCTAAATGGGAAAAGACCTCATCTTAGGTTTCAGCAGCGGGTGTGTGTGAAGGCCGAGGAGGAGGCTATGAGATCATAGTCTACACAGAGCACCACATCTTGTGGCTGTGAGGAGAGTCTTTATTGATTTTTAAAGCTGCACTCCACCAGGACAGCTCCCAGCACACACTGGAACTTCACACTGGAACAACGAAGCTGCTGTGCACTGTGAAGCTCCTCTCCCCCAGCCTGTTGTTAAAACAAGTCCTTTGGCCAAATTGATCCTAGGATAGCACTGCTGTCTGCTTGCAGGTTATACCCAGGCCAGGATGAGGCCCATTAATTCCACATTCCTTCCTCTTCTTTCTTAGGATTATTTTCAGTAGTTAAAAAAATATGGAATGGGACCAAGCCTCCCGCCATACACTTCCATGTGCCCAGGGGAGGCATCACCCAATGAAAGCATGCAGCAAATCACCCAAACCAGTGGGTTGTCAGTGGGGAGGAGTGAGAACCCCATCATGCCTCTGGTTCAGGCATACAGAAGTGACCCTGATTCAGCTAAGCCCCGTCCTAAAGCAGTTTCTTTAAATCAGAAACCCCCGTTAAATCACTTTAATCTGATTTGGGAATTTGCTCTGTTTCTGTATCATGCTAAAATGATGAGAGACTTAAACCCATTGCAGAAGCAGAAGCAGCTCCTTTGAAGGAAAGGGATTACAAACTGTTTTGGTCAACCTGAGGCAGTTTCAATGCGCACACAAGCTGTGGGATTAGGCACTTTTCCCTGCTGCCTTGTGAGATGAAACTGGTAGATGCTGTTTGGTCCTGCAGGCTGAGCCCGCAGAGGAGAACCACACAGGTGACAGGGGAATGGCAAATGGGGAAGCCCAACTGAAGGAGATCTTTCCCTTCTGCACAGCTGCACTGCCATGTACACAATGGTGAGCACAGAATAAGTACATCTACCTTAACATTCAATGTTAGTTTTCCTGCACGTGGTTTTAAAACATCTGTGATCTTGACAGACATCTAAGATACGTGCAACAAATTACCTGTGGCTCCAGATTCAATCCCGGACCCCTGTGTTTTGTCCATGTCAAAACCTGGCTATATTCTACCTCCACACAGGTGACCAGGATCTTCACAGCTTCCCTTAGAGCAGATGTGCATCCTCTGAAAACACTGGGGTCTCAGCTGGTCTGCGTGGAGGAGAGGAGTCCTCGTGGGCTGCTCCTACCTTGGCCTTCTAGTTCTGCCCTGGTCTGAAGGTGCAAGCCCTTTCACTCCAAAGACCCTCTCTGCTCTGTACAGGTGTATATCCCTGTTCCCAGCAGGAGACAGACACTTTGGTGCTTTTTCCCTCTGCCAATCCCACTGGCTTGACTCACTCCATCTCCATAACATGGATCTCAGTCAGCACATACCCCAGTGCACTCCCTCGCTTGGGCCTTCCAAACCACAGCTCTGCCTGTGGCAGTGTGACTGTTCCAGGCAAAGTTGCAGGATTTCCACTCCCCATCTGCAAAAGAAAGTTATAAAACACAAAACAAGTGATTTTCTTCCCCCCAATAATATTTATTTGAATCCAAGAGTGAATTTTGATGTTATTCCCATCAGAGTCCTTCAGAGTTCACCCTCCTCAATACTTGAGGAATTTAACAGGTTTTTCTAGTATTTACAGAAAGTGACTTTGGAGCTTGGTAACTATTCATTGAAAGCCTCTGCAATTATTAGTTACAGTTATTAGCTTCAGATGCCACCCAAGTAGAGAGCAAGGCCAACTGCAGTAGGATTTGGTTTTCATGGGTATTCACATTTCCCATCAATGTGAAGTCCAACCTTTATCACACAAAAACAATGTTCCCCTCACCTCTGGTCCACAGGATGCTGGCAGAGTCTGCAGCCTGCAGCCAGGCTCCAGGAGGTGAAGTGCAGTGAGCACACAATGCTTTGAGCATGGCTGGTTTGGATTTAAACCCTGGCAGAGTCACTGTGCACGTTTCCACCCTTACCAAAGCAAGAGCAAAGCGAAGCTCACTGCTGAGCCGAGTTCAGGAAGGCTCCTCTTTGTGATTGGATGGGGCTTCTCTCTTTTGTAAAAGGAATTTCTTATGCTGAGACTCTTTGTACATATTTATAATGACTTTATTAAAAAAAACAGAAGAAAAATGACTGTTCAATGGTGAAAAAGGCTCCGGGTTTTCATTTCCTCTCTGAAATTGGAGACAGTTAATTTCCTTCCGCAGCCATGGAACTCCACTGTGGTTCCTCATCAGCTGTCGCTATAGCTGAAGCTTCCCCTGTATGTTCTCTGGTCCAAATGTCCTATTTGAGGGTAGCATCCTGCCTCCCAAAGCCACCACATAACAGGCCAGGAGCAGCATGGGCTCTTTCCTCCCCAGAACAGGGACTGAAGGGGGTTGTTACAATTTAACAGCTCTATAATAGCGGTAAATTCCTCATCTTGCAGGAATTAAGGTGATCTCTTTAATGCTCCCAGTAGAATAAACGTCCACCATAGAAAATTTCACCTTCTATTTAGCACTAATTCACCTGAATTCACTTTAAAGAAGTGAAGCACTGGGTGGCCCGGCACCCAAACCTGGTCAGAGGGAGGTAGCTCCTGGAACGAAGGCCACCCATAGGATCGCAGTGCTGCATCTTGTCACTGAGGTACCTGAATAGCAGCTCTGCTGCCAACTGGTAAAGAACATTCAATAACAGAAGAAAAAATACTGTAGGAATGCAAAACCTGTGCCTTTGATCACCTTCATTATCACCAAAGGAAAGCAAAAACCATTGGAAATGGGATCAACCGCTATCTGTTGTGTTAGGCTCATACAGACCTTTCCATACACTCCTCCAAACACCTTTTCCAGGAGCATGTAGGAAAAAGATCAGAGTTAGAAGTGGCTTTTCAAACACTTTCAGTGCAGGTATCACCAACCCTGTAGCGAATGGACATTGCCCTGCAAACTGGTGCTCAAACCTTTGTAAATCCCTTGCTACAGAACCAGTCATATTCCCTTTTCCCATTGACTGTACCACACTACCACACTATCATACACAACGTTTCTGTGCCCACTGAAAACCTTCCTTCCTGAAATCTTTTCCCCATCCCAAAACAGGCTGTTCCCATTGGAGATGGCCACTGGATGCCTTGTCTTGATTCCCCACTGTCATGGGATCCATTTGACAACAATCAACTCACTTCCTTTTGGCAAGTGAAGCTTTTCCTCCTCTACTTCCCTGTACCTCTCAAGCCAGATCTGGACTGTCTTCCCCACTCAAGCTCTGCCTCTCCTGTTTCTCCTCTGGCTGTACTGAACTACTATTGCCAAAGAAATGTTGAGCCCTAATCCTGTTACCATTAGCTCCTGTTTGCTTTAATTCTCCCCGGGGAGTTTCACAGCAGGAGGGGAAGGCAGCAGCCAGCACATACACAGAGGCTCATTTCCCCCAGGTACAGCTCTTCCTGATGATCCACTCAAGTGGATTGTAACCTTACAGCCATTTCCATAGCAATGAGCAGGGAAGATGCCACACTTGCCTAATGAGGAGCTTTCTCTGGGCATGCAGCACAAAGCAGAGGTGGTTCAGTGAAAGAGAAAGCTCCATCCCACAAACAACAACTCCATTTGTGTGGAGATGCCACTGCAGCAGCCTCAGCAGAGATGGGAACTGCAGTGACATGAAGTGCGGTCACTCTCCTGTTTACAGCACAAGGTATCTTGAGCCTTCCTCAGGGGCTGCACTGAGAAGCATATTGCAGAGAGCACTGGATCTGTGAGATCCTCTGGGTTAGGAGCCTGACTTTTCACCTGACAGATCAAGCTTGACTTTAACCTCTCTGTGCCTCCCGCTGTTCTCCACATAAACTAAGAAATCAGAAAGTCTGATCATGAAAAGTACAGAGGAAAAATATTCCAGGTGTCATTTCCAGTGTCACCGGCATGGCCTTTCCCAAGCTCCTTGAGATTTCCAACCCATGCCATTTGTGGAATCCATTCCAAAACATGCCTGCTGGGAAAGGACATTTCTCCAACACGAAATGAAGCTGGGGCAGGAGGTTCTGAAGAACTTATTTGGAGGAGTTCTCAAGGGAAGTGTAACAGCAACAGCATAACCCTATGAGGTCAAAGATTCAGGGATGCTAGAGCCAATTCATGTGAAAAATCTCACAGCAGTTCGAGCCAGAGGGCAGCTTTTCCCCCGTATATCAGTTATACACATGCAATTCACAGTACTCTTGCCTTATACATGCAATGTTTAGCTATACTAAAAGGAGAGGAATAAAGGAAACATCCCAGGCAGTTTACAACTGCTTAAGTTCAAGACAAAATCTTGGCTGTAGCTTAGCCATGGAGTTTGCCATAACATAAACTGAGGATAAAGTTTCTGGATAGTAACAGTTGTTGTTCTGTGGCTCCTGGAGAAACAGAGCTGGAAGAAAGGGCTACTAAACAGGGGCCTTGGGATCACCAGATTTTCCAGCTTTGTCTTCTCTCCACACGTTATTCCATTTGTATTGGTTTTAATACACCTGGAAATGAGCAGAGGTGGTGCCATCCTTCCAGCAACGCAGGGTTTCAACCGTGACAGAACGACAAAGAGGACAGGTCTTCTCCCGGTCAAACCAGAGGCAGAGGCATTCTTCACAGAACACATGCTGGGGAGACAAAAGGGCATCGTCAGGATGAAGCCAGTCTTGTCATGCTCAATAGGGCAGCCATGGGAGCAAGGAATGATTCACATTCAAGTGGACAGTGGAGCTGGTTAGCAGCACTCACATGATAAGTATAAATCCCAGCATTACTACTATTTCAGTTGGCCAAAGCTAGTGATATATTTACTGTTTCTTACTATAGCAGTAGAAAGAAACATTAAAAAGGCAAATATTAAAACAACATCTGGCTAACAAAGTGGTTGAGAGGGTTTTCTCTACCATTTTTCCATCCTCAATTCCCTGTCTGTACTTAGCTCAAACAACCCCTTCCCTCCCCCTACTCATTGCATTTGCTTTTTTGTCCTCACGTAGAATCATAGAATGGTTTGGGCTGGAAAGGACCTTAAGATCATCCAGTTCCAACCCCCTGCCACAGGCAGAGATGCCTCACACTAGACCATGTCGCCCAAGGCTCTGTCCAGCCTGGCCTTGAACACTGCCAGGGATGGGGCAGCCACAGCTCCTCTGGGCACCCTGTGCCAGCGGCTCAGCACCCTCAGTTCCAGTTTCCCCTTCTCTATAAATGTCATTTTTCACTCTTTATCTTCTCTCATTTCAATGCTGAGCCACAACAGGACTCTCCCTCCAGCCTGCCTTGGGTACAAACAGGGATCAGGAGGGATGACTGCCCAGCACACACCACCATCCAGCCCCAGGCTGTAAGAGCAGGAACAGGGCAAGAAGAGAGCATTGTGAAGCTGTAAGAAGCTGAGACCTCCTCAGCGCATGTGGAGCCAGCAGAAATGTTACTCATTGGAATCTCAACTCTGATAAACACATATCAAGATAGAATCTCTGGGGCTGACAGCTTGATAACATCTGCACAGATGTTCACAGGAATAGTAAGAGGCACTTTTGACTCACTGTGACCTACTTGCTTTAATTTGATAAGCCTGTTAGAAAGCAGATAAAAATGTCTTGCATTCTAGATCCAAGATGTGGACTGCCAGCTGCAGTCTCTGGACTACAAGGCTGGTCTTTTCCATCTCAGTAGCTGTGATCAGCCCCTAAAGAGTGGCTCAGCAATCTCCAATCACTGCCACAAGGACCTAGATCAAGTCCCAGTAAATGATTTTAGAAGTACCCAGGCTGACTGTGCCTCTCCCCAGCTGCAGAAGGTGAATGCCAATGGGGAAACCTGGCATGGGAAGTCGGGGTCTTACCTGGCATATCAGGATCAAAGGTTCCCTGAATTCTGCTTGGCAAATAGCACAGATGTCACCGGCCTCAGTGCACTGCTGGCTGGTGGCACGAACTCCATAGGTCTGTTACGGAGAGGTGGGAACAAAATTCCAGTGTCAAAGGGTTTGAAGATAACCTGGGTTTGGCTCCATGTATGCTGGTTTTCACACTGGTTTTCACACTGGTTTTCACACCCAGATTCCCTGCATGACCTGGGCAAGACATCTGTGTTATGTCACTGTGTATGGGGAAGAGAGATTTGGGGATCAGCACACAGGACAGAGGGAGTCTGGAGCTCTGTGTTCCCTGTTTTGTTTTCCCCTCAAGCTGACTCCATCTTTTAGTGCCTCCACTTGGAGCAATGATAATGGAATGTAATGAGCTCAACAGGGAGCTGAAAGGATTCATTCAGCATCATTTACAGAGGTATGTAGATAGTAGGAGGTATTATTATTAGCAAGTTAGACAATAGAGGAAAGAACAACAGCAGCAGCACCCACAGGCTTCCCACATGTCTTTTTAAATATGTGGAAGGTAAATGTTGCTTCTCCTATTGGAACAGTAATAGGGGAAATGGAAATATGCTGAGGAAAACTGACCAGCCCAAGGCCAAAGAATATGCAAGGCAGCTCCAACAAACATCAGTGATGTTCTATGTTTCCTTCCTCTACAGTCTTTGATTTTACCACTTTAAAACATGCCACAGTGTTTCACTGCACAGATCTAAATATCAGGACTGTATAATGTGATGTCTGGGATAACTTCTGTGCACTGCAGCATCTCTTTTAAAGTCACTGCACATCAGGAGCTACAGCCTTCTATTTGTAGTCTTTCTCACACTCTGCACTGCAAAGTTTTGTCAGCTTCTTGCAGGTTTGGCCTCAATGGATTAATCTATATTTCACAGTGTTTCCAATCAGAGGCCAGACTAGCAACAGTCTCTTACCATAGCTGGGACAGGGCAGATACCAGAAAAGGTCCCTAACACCCCTGACAAGAGATACATCTTATCCAGCCATGGGATAACAAATGACTTCATTCTGTGATCCTGATACACTGAGCAATTTCCAACTCCATCATTCAACAGTAACAAAGTTCCACCTACGAAACTGCTCTAACGTGTGTGACTGCTTACCTGTGGGGTGCAGAGGACCTTCAGTGCCTTCCTGACACTTCCCAGACGACCGCAGATGTCAAAAGACTGCAATAAAGACATTCCAGTTTAGACACTTTCCATAGAGTGTGTGTGTGTTGTGTGGACAGTCCAGAAACTTGGGAAACAATGGCTCCAAATGGATACTCAGAGGGAACAAACATCCTAAGTAACAATGGTGCCAAAAAAGATCTCATGGTGATCATATATATGTAATAAATGTGAATTGACAGTGGAGAGTGGTGGCCAAAAAAGCTGTGGTAACAATGGACTGCAGAGCAGCAACTTTACCAACAGAAAGAGAAGCAGACACCAGGGGGTTGTGGTGGGGTAAATTGTCCAGCCCTACTAAGTAGGAAAGAGCTAAAATGGACCCATCCCCACCATGAGAACTGAGGACCTGAGAAGCCCAGAAGTGAGGTTAGAAGACACTGCATCTAGCTTGGGAAAGAGGAATGCAAAAGCAGCCTTTTCACATGGAAGAAGAAGAAAGCAGCTTTCCTCAGCCTCTGGGAAAAGGGAACTGCCACACAGCTTGACACCTGAGGGCCCAGATGATACTCTGCCTGCCCTGCTGCTGAGAGTGATTTAGGGGAGAGCAGTGATTAGATTGCTACAAAGAGAAGAATGACCTGAGGAATGAGGAGCAGGACTGAGGCTGGGTTGCTCCCACCCACCTAAAGAGTGAGAAACTTCAATTGCCGGGAAAGGGATGAGTGTCCAGCACATTGGTACTTTGCAGATGCCCAAAGACGGCCAAAAGCAGGGGCAACACCGGGCCCTGTTCTTTCCCCCTCCCTCCATTGCCCAGCAAACATGATGTAACTACATGTGGTGAGCAGCCCTCATTCTGGGCTCCTCATTAAACACTGAAAGCAGTTCAGAGAAGGGCAGAAAATGAGTTTGCAGCAAATGATTCCTGAAAAGAGATTAAAGGACTTTAATATGTACAGCTTGGCAGAATACAAAAGTGGGGGGAAAAGATGATAAACTGCCTACAAGTATCAAGGGGCTGAGCAAGAGAAGGAGACACTCGACATTCCTAAAGTGAAGACATGGTAAGAAGCTTCAGCTTCCCTATCTGCTGGCAGAACACAGGGAAGAAGACACTATGAACTAGAGAAGATAGGAAGAAATGACTGCAAAGAACAGCCCTGCATTAGCTGGGAGAAGTGACAGATGATATAACAGGACCTTTCCATTTCGAACCAGCCTGAGTGAGAAGCAGGTATGAGGGCAGCGTTGGTGTGAAGCATCTGTGTGCAGCTCTGCATGTACAAAGGCTCATCAGTACAAAGGCATCAGAATGCCTGGAGTTGGCTTTCTATTGTTTTCCCTTTTTGGTCAGCGTGATTAAGTGGGCTCACTGCAGGGAATGCCAATGAGATCATCGGGCAAGAGATGTGGAATCAAATGAAGGCACCAATAATGCTTCCAGTCAGCACGTAAAAAGGCTCCCATGGTCCTTGTAGTAATGCTTCCAGTCAGCAACTAGCACTTGAGGCTGCCCACTACTACACTTTGTATCGTCTAACAAGGATAAGGATCAGCTCTTCTCCACAGTCCAATTCAGAGCTTTTTCTGGTTGCTTTGCTTACAGCATGGCTTCTAACACCCCTGCTCTGGCTCTGATGTCTCCTCTTTTCCCAGCCCATTTATTCCCCTTCAGTTTCTTTTCCTCTAGAGTTTTCTGTAACCCCAAAAGATGCATCTTGCAGTTGTCTAACATCCATTTATCACCCCATGCACTGAAGTTGCATCAGTCATCTTTCTAGCAATACGATTGCAGCAATTGGGTTCACAAACAGTGAGTGTTTCCGTTCAGGACAGGGAAGAAATAAGACCTGATGTCCTTACTGATGAACATCTGGGGTTTCCTTGTCAAAATCACAGATCCATGTTTATACAGTCCAGACAGGGACACCAAGACAGCTCCCATCAGCTGTGCTATATACACCCTTCTCCAAGTTGAGCCTGCCCTTTGTGTAGGGAAAGGGGATGCTGAGCCCTGGATTTCTGCCAGCAGCACAGAAGCTCTGAGTGCCAAATTGGCTTCTGTGGTTTTTCTAATGTGGTTTGTGGCTTTGCTAATGTGGACTCCTTTGGGTATACTTTCAGTGTCTCAGACAAAGAATTAGAGCTGCAGCTCCTGTGATTGTAGATGGGATGCACACACCTAACATTTCATGATCTGTATGGGAAGCGTGCTCCCACTTTTATTGCACTTCCAAGCAAAGTCTCTTGTGTGCAGAGGTCTAATCCTAACCTGGACATGTGTGTGGTACTCAGCAGTTGCCACATAATGACCTGGGACATGTTCCTGGACCTATCACCCTTCAGCTGGCCTATGCTTCCATGGACGTCTTTGATGAACTAGATGAATTAAAGGAAAGAAACCATGAATGTCAAAGGCACAGGCTGTAGCCAAACCACTTTCACAAAGTGTGCACCTCAGTCCTATCCTAATGTATAGCCAAGGCTGGTAAATAGCTGCCCTCTCCTCTTCTAAACAACTGATCAGCAAGACTTTCCAAAATGGGGTTGCTTTTCCAATCTCAATCATCACACCACCACCTATTAGTACAGACCACCTTCATAGTACAGAAACATCAAGTTAAACCATAAAGAACTCCTGGCACCTATGTGTCAGGGACCTGAGAGCATTAATAGGCCTGCATGGCCCTGACAAGCCTCACCTGGGGTGCCCACCCACAATCCCTGCCCATGGGGGCAGGAGCTCTATTTAAGCTCAGCCTGGAGGCAGCAGTTCATGTATGAGCTATGCTATGCAAGTGTTGGTTTCCAGTTCAGCCACAGCCATACCTGTGCCTAGCTACAGATTCTACTGTCCTGGACACCCCAGCATGTGGACTGACTCCCTACCCCCACCTTGAGCCAAGGGAACAGATGGCCCCCACTGCTTCTTCAGACTATAAGGGCTTCTCCCCATATAAGAAATGGCATGCAGAACTGCAGGTAAGAATCCCTCTTCCAGGTGTTGAGTAACGCTTGCAAGAAGGGATACCAGATCTCTCTTTATAATTGTGATCTGTGTACCTGACCTCACAAGCTGGAAGGATTGGCTATTGTCCAAACTGGAGCCAGGCAATGACATCTATGAAAGGGGCAACAAAAATCCCCAACAGGACAGAGTAAAGAGCAGGAAATATACAGCTGAGAGAATGGATGGGTGTGTAGGGGGTTCCACTGGTCTCAGGTTCTTTCTGTTCTGGCATAGTTTGCTGTGCTTCTTGCTTGATCACAGACCTACTGTGACCAAATCACTTCTCACAACTTCCTCTGCCTATCTTGCTTACAAAAACTGTATGTTTCTTGGCAACAGGGTTGCAATGCTCCATTCCTATACAACATATAGATGCAACTGCAGGCACATCTTGCATAAGATCTATTTTATGGTTCAGTTATGACTCAGCAATCCATTAGCCCCTTTGAGCTGTTTTCAGCTCAGCTCTCTTCTGTTCTTCAGTCTGCTTCTACAAGGCCATAGCCCCTTTTTCCTAGGCACAGACAAGTATCAGGGCTGCAGCAAGCTTGAATCACTTGGCCTTTCTCAGAGATGGACAACACAGATATATATCCTTATTCAGCTACTGCTTTGCCTCTAGGCAGGGTTCAATGCACCCAATTAGAAATACAACTATCTCTAGATCTCAGACTTGGGACTCTAAGTAAGTCACACCTATTAATTTCCAACTGTACAGACAGAACCTTGTGCTCTTAATGCTTGTGAGGAAACATTATTCTTGTCCATTGCTGAGATCCTGGACTTGTATCAGCCAGAATGGGGTCAGAATTACCTGTTTTACTTCGTCAGGACTTGGATGACTCTTTCTCTCCCTGCTCCATTGAGTATTGTGACTAACAGAGTACTTACCCTGCCTTGAAAGGCAGAGGAAGACTCTGAGAGAAACATTTAACTGTCTGCAATCTTCCTTCAGGTGTTGCATCTAGAAGTTTAGTGACAGTTAACATCTCTTCCAGTCCTGGTCCCCAAGACTCCACTCCCATTCTCTTCTAGCTTTTATAGAAGGGTATTAGAAAGCAGCAATGACTTCATAAGCCTGATGCAATGCTACATGAGCACTCACAGATTTTCCTCTAGTTCATCAATGCCCACATACTGGTGAAGCAAAAGGCTTTTGGCAACTAAAGCACATGGTGTTTCCATCTGCTGCAGCTTCCCTTCCTGCATAGTGCTAGCAACAACCAAGAGGTGCATTTGTTCCCTTTAGCTGTGCTTCTCTCTCTGGTCTTGCTACAGCTCCAATAGAGGTTATTAGGGATGTGGCACTTACCTTGCAGAGGCTGTACAGGATAATCAGGATCCCACCAAGGAAGTAGCTGCTGGATGGATCATCTCCCATGATGTATTTATACCACAGCTGGATGGGGACAAGGGAGCGGAAGAGCTGGCTTAGCTCCTCTATAATCAAGTAAAACTTCCCCTGTAAAACCCAACCAAACAAGAGGCACATCATTACTATCAGCAAGGCAAACCAACAGCACTTAGTTGATGTAGGGCTTGTGTTCACTGTCCACCTGCACACTGCTGAATGGTGCAGAGACCAGTATTCACGATATGCAGCTTTCTTTGCAGCCATTTAACTTGGGGTGTAGAAAGGATAACTCACTTCATTGTTTCATAGTGTTCCTCTTGCTCTGCTGCTTATCCAGCTATTCTACGCTTTTGCATCTTAAACTCTTAGGGCAAGTTATGGATACAAACCTTATTGCTGAACTGGACAAAGCTAAAGAATGCTAAAAGCAGGGTTAAGACTTACAGCAATTAATATGGCATAAATTGTAGATACTGTTAATGATGAGAAAAGGAATGCAGGGTACGTGTCTCTGATCCTGTACCCCTTCTGAAGCTACAGGGATTAAACAGAAGGTGACACTGCTCTTCCTGACAACTTTCTAGATCATCCCAAAGAATCAAGTTCATTATCTATTTGCCAGCATCCTTCCACTCAGGTGTGTGTTGTTCAGTACACAGATAAGACTGGCACTGAAAGAAACCCCAAACCCTCAAGGCATTTTAAACTCAAAGATAACAAACCTTCCTGAGGACCTTAAGGAAGAAAAGGATGGGGTGGGTGAGATGGGAGGGAGAAGCTGAAACACTTCTCTCTCAAAAGAGACTCAAAGAATGGGTGCCATCCTATGTAAATCTGCACCAAAGCTGTCCTTGCCCTTCTGGTGTTTACTCCAATGAAAAGCTTTCCTTCTTTGAAGGATGCCTGCAGGGTTAACAAATTCCCTCCTGGCTTACACAGCCATGAGATGCAGCAACTGAAATGGCTCTTTCTTACCACATAATTTCTATTAAAAGCACATAAGATTAGGAAACCTGGCTAAGTAAAGTTGTAATTTAAACTCACTCCAACCCCCTACTTCTTCCTCAGTCTTAATGAGGACCCTTTATGTTCTGTCCCACACTGTTTAAAAGGAAGAACTGGTGACAGGGCCCCAGGTCAGGGCAAGGTGTGAACGCAGAACTAGGCTTAACCTCCACTGACACTATTAGGACTGAAAGATTTGGTTTTAACATGTCCAAATCCTTTTCTTTAAGATCATGGAACAGGGGAAATTCCCCTGGAATTCTGCTCTGCTGTCCTGGTCAGCTTTGTCATCAGTGATGTCATCACAGGGCAGTTGTTAACTGGGGAGATTTGGAGTGGGGATTAAGTCCTGTGCAGCCCCCAAGCAGCAGCGAGTGCGCTTCCCCAGGGGCTCAGATATGAGCTCACTCCTCAGGCCATCCTGCTGCACCGAGCAAATCGAATCCTTCAGAGAGCTCTGGCATGCTCATGATCTCATATCCCCCCGGGGACAGGGAGTGAGGTCACACCAGTGGTTGCTAACGGACCTGGGCTGCTTTCTTCTTCTCCCCCATCCAATCCCCTCCTCCTTGTTAATCCCAGGTGGCATCACATAGCAAAAATGGAATAGCAACAATCTGGAGTTCTAAATGCAAGCAATTTATTAAATTAGCACAGAGGTCTCTATCCAGCCTCATGCTTCAATGCAATCATCGTTTATTTCGGGTGCCCTTGTGACAGAGGGTCGCAGTCTGCTAATGACTATGCTGTCACTTCCTTCCCTTCACACAGGCAGTTCTCTGCCTCCCCCTCCTCAGCCAGCTCTGATGAAAGCTACAGCAAGCTAAAGGCAGCAAACTGCTTTCTCTGACTTGTTCCTCCCATCAGGCTTGCACTCATCTGCTTCTATTCAGCCTTGCTTCCCTGGCAGGCTGGGCTGGGACAGGTCACTGCTTACTTTCTCATTGCATCAGACAGAGCTTCTGGATCCAGCATTTGTGGCATCAAAGCTGAAATTCTTCTACAACAGAAGCTTTTGAGGCATGTAAACACCAGAACCCACAGCAAAGCATAAGGAAAGATGGGTCACAGGCAGCCCTAGAAGTCCAGACAAGCTGCACAATTGGAAATGGCAGAGTGTGGCTCTAAAATGAATATGCAGCAAGTGACACACTTCAATTTTCTAACCACAAAATCTCTACCCTTTACAATGCTTTCAAAATCCCTTTATCTAAGGCAAACCTTCAGTTCTCAGTGGTAACTGCAGGGTATCAGGATCTCTTGGCAGCTAGGTACTTATTTACACTGTCACAAGGGTGAAGTCAAGCTTTAAATGGGTGCATCTCTCCAGCCAGCCCCTTAACACCAGCCACCTGACCATTGATAAGCTTGGAGTGATTACAGCTAGGAGGAGGGAAGCAATACAAGGGAGCTGAGCATCATTTAGAGAGGTAGTGCTACAGTAAATACTTACAAAAATGTACTGTCCTGCATCTCAGTCCTCAGTGCAACACACCAGCCCTCTTTAAACTAGGAAAGGTGCCTAGAAAATCAGCATTAGTTCTACAATGGACTGCAGCAAAAATGGAGTTTTCCTTCTGAACCGAAAGCTTAGAGAACAGGTATTGTTCCCTACAATTCCAGCAGCAAAATCTAGCCTTCTGATAGCAGTAACTTAAAGCAGATGGCACCCATCACTGGGTGTAAGCATATCCAATATACCTGTCTGTCATCTGCTTTTCAACTTTGTTATATCTTGGATATATAGGTTGAAGCTTTCAAAGTCAAATCTTTGTCTCAAGCTGTTTTTTGTCTGAAAACCTCAGCTAGAAGTTACTTCAGCTATTTCTTATTAAGATTACGAAGTCTGTTATATTAAGCACAAATACAACTATTCCTCCCATACATCTGACTGTGAATGAAGCTTGGAATAAGGCAAGGCCCTGCTTCTGTTAGGTGACTTCCTATTTCATAAAAAATCCATGTAAATTTGGGAATCTTCTCTTGAATACACTCTGCAGAGGTTGAACAGCTCTCCAAGATCAGCAAAAGCTCTTTTTGGTGAGCCTGTGAACCAGCCCCAGTGCATGACTGGGCTGTGCAGGAGCACACCTATCTTGCTGGACTACAGAGATTAAATAGGATGTTACCTGGAAGCATACCTGGATAGAGTAAAGCCATGTACCAGATAAGTCTCTGTTCTGCTCTCATCAAGCTCTTGCAACGGGTTGGAGTTAAGCCTGGCTAAAAAGGTAGTACCTTACCCTGCCTCCTCAGTTACTACAACAGCTGACAGTCATCTACTACTGTTAGCAAACATTTCATTAGCACAAGTGGCAAAGGACTGTGCTGTGGATCCAGTTACAGCAACTCTGATGGGCCGTATGATACCATGTGGTGAAACTGTGATTTCTCTTTTTTCCCAGTTACAAACTAAGCCAATGACTTGTGTACAACCCTCTATCTCCTTCAGCACATAAAGACTACTTTTAGCCTTTAAAGCAAGCACTTATTTTGAGAGCAGAATTCAGGATTTTCATTCAATTGTGATTTTCTCTCTGTACAGGCAATACATTATGGTCTGTAATGATGTGATCACTCTATTTTTTCAGAGAGGGCGAGTGGTACTAATTAAACAAGTAACTTGTGAGTATGGTTTCCTCGCTATTTGAAGGCAGATCTGCATCCTATCACTTTGTGCTATCTAAGCATTACTCAGAGTAGCCTATCACTAAAATGTCTTCACTTTCTTTATGATACCACTGCAGTAAAAGATGTTTTAAACCCTCATTACTTTCACATTGTTAGCTGACATAAGGGACAGCTATTTTCTCTATTTTCTAATTGAGAGCTTAAGACACAAAGACTAAGGTTAAGGTAAGTTTTTTTTGGTGTCTAAGTTGAGATGTCTGGGAGTAGACTTTTTATAAAGCACTTAATTTTATAGCTCACATTACCATTAAAAGCTAAAGCACTGACTTCAGTTTGCAGCTGTACATGACTCTTCTAGAATCACACAGGAATTATTTGGCAAAGGACGGATGGAATTGAATTCTCCAGTGTAGCACTCAACTTTCACTTGTAGAATATTCCTCTTCTTCCAATGGTCTCTTTGTTCTCTATGCTTTCCGGTTTCTACGACAGCTTCTTTCAATACCTCACCTTGCTTTCACTGGTGATGGATGGAAGAAGTCTTACAGAAAAATAACATGGAATCACATAATTAAAACTTGAATCACAATTTAGAAACATCAAAGGGGGCAAATTACAGCTGCAGAAGCAATGCTAATTCCCACATAGTCTGAGCACTGACTTAGTGGTCCCTTTTGACATAAGGCTTTGCATACATGTGCTCCACAGAAGGAAACAGGCATGCTAAGGTTTTACACAGCGGAATTAAAATGGGATGTAAGAGAAGTGAGAGAAGTTGCAATGAGGCAACTGTAAGTTGTGATTAGCACTCAAGGGAAGTTCCAAGTCTCACTTGTTCTGTTGCCAGCAGCATTAGGACATATTCTGAAACAGGAAGATGCTAGAAAAACAACTTTTGAGACCTGCTGGCAATTTGGATGAGAGGAAAGCAGGCTCTGCTGAGATTTCAGGTCATATTGCCAATATAAGGAAGTGTTGGGTAGGAGCAGTAAACAGGATTGTGGCACAGAGGATGCTGGTGAAAATCCATGCAAGACTAATGAGGAGTAATTCCAAGGTGGGGTTAGAGTGGAAAATGAGTTTTTTACTTGGTGCACAGCATGTCTGAAAGTCACATCTTGGATATCTTAAACTGGAAAGTCAAACTTGGCATATAGGAGCAATGATTCCTTTAGAAACTTAGTAGCAGTGACTTTCAAAGTATGTTAGGGAGAGGGACAGAAAAGAGTCCCAGTTCCCCAGTACCTAATCCTATGCTTTAGTTAGTATTTTTCTTTCAGAAGTAATAAATCCCCCACTTCTGACTCTGGGACATCACATCTGTCCCAGGCTGCAATAGGTAAAAGTCTCTGCAGAACCATCACGTAGTTCCTGTGGCTCCAGAAGATCAAAACTAAGGTTGCTGCCCAAGAACAGTGAATCTATTTGAGTGAGTTCCCCCAGGCAGCATCCAAGATCACCAAGAAGAGGGTACGGAGAGGACAGTTCATTGCCTACCTGGAAATGCCATGTTAGCCACACTAACAGAGAAGATTAGGATTAACTTGCATATCACACAGTGCAAGAGAGAGAACAGACATGGAGCAGGAAGATCTTTACCCAGATATTCTGTAGTACATCTATGTGCCTGCTCCCATTGCTTGTTTTAATATTTCTGGGTTTTTTGATCAGCATCTACAGGACTTCAATGCTTCAAGAGACCTTGTTTTTCTCAGGATGGAATAGAAGTACACAAACTTCACATAAAATGAGTGATAACTATCTGGCTGCAGGATGAAAGAGGCTGCAGGGACATTAGAAGGCTGCTGCCACCATAGCAATTAATATAATTTCCCTCTGGCACCTTCATTTCTCATGTGAGCCTCCTAGAAGAGGCTGTGGCCTAGAGAAAATGCTTTGGCAGGAGCAAACTGCTCCAGCTTGCTCTTCTTGTGATGCAGAAGAATCATACAGAATCATAGAAAGGTTTGTGTTGGAAGGGACCTTAAAGTTCATCCAGTCTCAAACCCCTGCCATGGGCAGGGACACCTTCCAGTAGAGCAGCTTGCTCCAAGCCCCTGTGTCCAACCTGGCCTTGAACA
>JANHGB010051668.1:0-14181 GCA_026283785.1 Coracopsis vasa | reverse complement strand
TGGATTGGGCTAGGCATGGCATGGATTGGGCTAGGCATGGCATGGATTAGGCTAGGCACGGCATGAATTGGCCTAGGAACAGCATGGATCGAGCTAGGCACAGCATGGATTGGACTAGGCAGGCTCTGCTGCAGCTTCCCTTGCTCCCGCACCAAGTCTTAAACCTGCCTGGCCAGAGGTGAACACCAGCACCATGTACTCTCTAATCCCTGAAATGGGAAGCCTTTTTCTGAGAAGCAGGAATTAATTCAGCCCAGGAGATGAAAGTCTAAGTGCCATCCAATTACATGTGATCAGAACCAGGTCAAACCCATAGCAAGTGTACAGATTACAGTCCTTACCTGACAATTTAAAATCACTTGATGCCTCCAAGAGAATGTAATTATGAGGAACAAATGATGAACAAGGGAAAAGTGGCAGTTTAAGGCAGAAGCACACCTTCCCTTGATGTAAGTTACCGTAGCTCTACAGCAACTGAACAATACTTGTGCCTTTAAAATACCATAACTGAGGGGAGCTCTACAGACAGACAATATCAGTAATATGCATATGGGGAGTCTGTGAGTACCTGTCCAAGTGCATGAAAAGGGCTCTAAAGGGAGCTGGAAGAAGTGTGACTCAACACTATGAAGATGGTTCATGTGGATAGAAATGTTCTGAGAACAAAAGAAATCCTATAATTGTTATAGATCTTTTCTCAGATGAAGATAATGATGTATCTAATATTCCTGCACCAAAAAACCCCAACAGAACAGCAGTATCCAATAACTATCTTCTGTATTCTCAAGGAAACTAGGTGGCATATTAATATCCTATGAGAGTAATGTATTATTCTACTCTATTTGAATTACTCTATTCTACGTTAACTACAAAAGTTGTTGAATATCCTTTACTAGAGATTAATATTTCTAAATTAGGACACCTAGATAACAGTCAAAAGGTTTCTAAAAGCTCTCTGAAGACCTCTCTAAATGGTTAATATCAAATCTAAGTAAAATTTGGGACAACTGAGAATTGCCTGTAAACTGTAAGGAAGGCATTGTTCCATTAGCACTTCTAAAGCATAAATGGGACGGCAAGGGGAGAGAGATGAGCAGGACCATCTTCCACTAGAGCAGGTTGCTCCAAACCCCGTTCAACCTGGCCTTGAACACTGCCAGGGATGGGGCAGCCACAGCTTCTCTGGGCACCCTGTGCCAGCGCCTCAGCACCCTCACAGGGAAGAGCTTCTTCCTTACATCTAACCTACATCTCTCCTCTGTCATCTGCATGGAGTAATCTTCCATGTGTCTGTGCAAGATCCTGGCCAGACCTGCAATTCCTGGGAATCGTGGGCAGCTGAAAAGCCGGCAATTTTTCTGCCAGAGCAGCTCTTCAAAAAAGCTCTTCTTGTTTGAAGATGTTCCTGAGGTGGCTTTGAAGAAGGCAGATGTTTTTAAGCACTGCATGATCTGAGCCAGCAGGAGAAGCAGCGTGTGCCCTGGGAAGGACACGGGCATGCTGACAAGTTGGGACTTTGCTTCTCTGTTACCAAGGAAAGCCTAAGCAGCCCATATCAATGTGCACAGTCTCTGTTGGCTGGAGAGCTGCCCATGCACAAGCATCTCTGGGAACTGCCACAAATCTAGTGCCACTTCTTCCTCTGGCTATTGAGACTGGACAGTTCTTAAGCCACTTGGAGATCTTTACCCTTGCAAGGTAAAAGGCTGGAGCCTTTTCTTCCCCAGCCACCTTTTTCCCAGGTATCTGACTTTGCATGATCCCTCATAAATCAGGATGTCTGGAGCTGGGCCCAGTGATTAAACCAAAGATAAATACAGGTAAATAGGTTGCCTTCAGTTTCATTGCTTAGCCTGCAACTCCAAACAGATGAGATTAATCCTTTCCTGTCTCTACCCCACTGTTTGGGTTGAATCCCTAGTGACCATCCCCTTAGGCAGCACATGGCTACTATGGATTCTGCCACAGAAGAGGCAGAGGTTGTGCACCCAGACATGAGAAAGAAGACGGTCCTCATCTTATTTTCCGTGATGCTGGGAGTAGCTTTTGCTGATGATGGAAGATCTGCCACTTGAAAAGGCTGCATGTAGAAGTATGCTAATATACTTGCACAGAACAGAGAAAACATCAAGTTTCCAAAGCACTGGGAGGAAATAATCTGTGTTTATGTGTGCAGCACTACTAGAGAATATGCATCAATCTCTTTCATGTATGAGTTCACTTCCTATTTCTTTTGATACTTGCTCTTGTCAAGCTCCAAATAGAGTTTTTTCCCTTTGAGTGCAGGTTCCCTGCTCCCTCCTGGGTCTGAGGGCTGACTTATCTACCCGCTACATCAGCTTTTCCAGATGGAGAGATAAACACAGGCCTAGGGAAAAAGCTTTGTCAGCTTTTGAAGGAAAGATTAAATGCAAGCGGTTACTGAACCTCAGGCAGCGCCGGTGCCCAAAGTGAAGCTCGATAAGCAACACAAATCCCTCTATTTCAGAGGTACCAGTAGAGTGAGAAATCTATCCCACTTAACTGTGGCAATAGGTCTGATCCTCAGGGAGAGACAGTCAATCAGCCACAGTGCTCCCAATTCTCTTGCCATGTTTGCATGGTGTGTCCAATCTCAGCAGTTGCTCAGAGTTCTCCTTTCTGGAGCTACAGAAAGCGCAGCCATCAAGCCTGGTGCTTCTAAATGAACAGTGGAGAGATGCTTGGCCCTTTTACAGGTTATCCATCACCCCTGCAGCATCATCCAGGCTTGAGTTATACACACTATGATCTGTTGAGAGCACATTTACATGTGCTTTACAGGCAACCAGAAAGCAGATAGCAAATGCCTCTGTCCTTGGATATAGTGGGGATGCTTTCCAGTGCAAGTGTGTCATTGGGGAGCTGGAAGGACACAAAGGAAGGACAAACTGAAAGAAACCTGCAGCTCTGGTGCTAAGGAGAAAGGAGGAAAAGGCACTGTTAGGGACAGTGGGGAGGGTGGGATGATGCTGCCTGGGATTTAGATGACTACATGGAGCCAGGGAGGCCTCCTGGCTATATATAGTTATATATGGCTGTATATAGCCCAGAGCTGTACAGGAATTTGAGGCTATGGTTTGATGATAAAGATGCTGTGATGCAGCAGGTGGACAGAGCAGCAGGCATGATCCCTTAGGCTGGTACTGCTGCTCTCTCTGAGCTGGCTGGCTAATCCAGCAGAGAATTAGCCACCAGTTGCCAACACCAGCAACAGGAGGTGGTGGTACTCTCTCCGGATCTCTCCCATGGCAGCAATAAGCCATTGGCACAGCCTCAGCATCTGCACTTCTGAGGCAGTACTGGCTTTGGGAATTCCTGCTCTGTGATGGATGGGTGCTGCCATGGTTGCCCAGCTCTGGCCACACTGACAAGGCTGTTTGCAGAGAGCTGAACTGGGTTAAAAATAATCCATAAAAAACCCCAAGAAAGCTGCTTATTTATTATAATATTGGTACATGCATGTGGATTGCCTTTTACCCAGATCAGCGCCTGTGTCTTGGGCTGCAGCGACAAATCCGGCTCAAACCATAGCCAGAAACCCGGATCACCTGCCCAAGACCGTCCTGATTCTTTAGGGCTCGATGAGACACTGCTTTGGAAGGCTGCTATAAGACTACAGTGGTCAACTCGCTGCTTAGAAATGACAGCAAAGACATCATCCCTCACTACCAGTGTCTGTGAAATGTGACTTTACGATACACACTTACAAGATAAGATGTCTTATGCCACCACAAGTACCCAGGAAGCCTGTAAAGTACATAAACAGTAATGAAAGAGGAATGCTTTATTTTCACATCTACTCCAAATCCATCAGTCTTCTGATTCAAACTGGTGCTAGCAATAGCATGGGGTAGCATATAGATGTAGCCTGCTAATGTAGCTTGAGCACTCATTTGATTCAGACCTTTCAGGTGGCTCAGAGATGCACAGGAACATGCACTCCCTGAACTTTAAGTAACAGCTTTGCCAAGAATCCAGCCACGGTGAAGCAGCTTCAGGCTTCAGCTGAAGATCTCCCATGCCCCTTGCTGGAGAAGCAGTGCAATAACAGAGCTCCGGACAACGCAGACATGTGAAAGCAGCCAAACGGAAGAAGAAAAGCCAAGTAGAAAATGAATCCGTATCCCCATGGATACAGAGGTTGCCCCAAACTCATTTGCAGTAGTGAAAATTGACAAATAAAACCATACAACTTAAAGTGTAAACCAGTACGGGCCTGTCATATTTTGGCACTGATGAAATATAGTGCATATTCTTCTATTTCTGAAACCAGAATAACCACTTCAGAGACTGTGGTACACAGGAAATCACATTAGATGCTCATATGGCATAGTGGGAGATGGTATAAAATGACAGTGTTGTAGTATAAAGGCACCAAAATCAGTATCAAATTAACTAGCTATGTCCTGATAGCCATTTACTGGTCAGGTATCTGAGATAGTCAAACCTTCTGAGCAGCTCTTGCACTGAGCCATTTAATGGCAGGAAAAGAGTATAGAGGATAAGGTGAATTCAGCAAAGACAAATGTAAGGCCTTGTACCTGGAAAAAACATAATCCAACAGTGCAGTCCAGGCTGGGATCTGCTTGGCTTAGAGGAGCTCTATGGAAAGGGATCTGAGGCTCCTGGTGGACGACAAGCTCAATAAGAGTGAACAGTGTGCTGCTGGGGCAAAGAAAGCCAACAGGATGCTGTTGAACACCAATAAGGGCATCATAGCAGAGACAAAGAAGTCATCATCCCACCCTGCTCTGCTCTTGTCAGGACACCCCTGGAATACTGTGTTCAGTTTTGGTCCCTGGTACGCAAAAAAGATGTGGACAGGATGGAGAGGGTCCAGAGAAGGGCTATAAAGATGATCCAAGGACTGGGAAGCCACATGAAGAATGGCTCAGAGAGCTGGGCTTGTCAGCCTAGAGAAAAGAAGGCTCAGGGGACACCTTATCACCATGTTCCAGTATTCAAAGGGTGGCTACAAGAAGATAGAGACTCCTTTTTTACAAGGAGCCACATGGAATAAATGAGGGGTGATGGGTACAAGTTACTGCCAGGGAGATTCCAACTGGACAGAAGAAGACAATTGTTCACAATGAGAAGAATCAGCCATCGGAATAATCTCCCCATGGAAGTGTTGGATTCCCCAGCACTGGATACTGTTACGTTTCAGCTGGATAGTGTGCTGGGGCATCTAGTCTAGGTCATGCTCTTACCAGGAAAGGTTGGACCAGATGATCTTCAAGGTCTATTCCAACCTGATATTCTATGACTCTATGAACTTAAAAGAGAAGTGATTTTGATTTGCTGCAGTTACATAGGAAAAGTTAATGCTACATTAACACAAGCCAGCTGACAATTCCCTCTCGCTATGGCTTGGTTTCCATCCTCAGGAGCTATCTTCCTTGATAGGAAAAATATGGAAACCCTGTATTTAGAGATAAAACTTTAGATTACAGACACACATCAATTTCCAATGGCTGAGACACTACAGGTAAGAGAAATACTGTTCATTGTGGGAGGAATATCACACTTCTCTTCCTGTGCTTCAGGTGAAGGAGGAGCTGCAGAGAAAGCCCTGCAAGACCCTGCTCTAAAGCTGCTGTTCTCCCTGCATAGCCTTCAGGAAGCCTGAAAAAAGCCCACTTTTGTTTAAAATATATTGCATTATTTGGCAAACATTTAATGTGTTCCTAATGGAGCATGAAGTGAGTGGACATATCGTTTAACGTTTCATTTCTTCCTTCGTGCTTTGTCGCTCGGTAGTGATGGCAACTAAGTGACCCGGTGGGAATTGATAATGACATTACTGTAGCAGCCCAATACAAAACTGGTTTTAATTTAGGTCCTGCATAAATTAACTTTCTGACATCCTTTAGTTTAATTCTTAATTTTCCAAAGATAAAAGCAGCAGCAGCAGCAGCCACACGTGTCTGACAACTGCAAGGGTGAAAACAGGTTTTTATTCAAAAGCAATGCCTGCATTCTGTGAGAAATTAACAGATTTTCTAGTTTTATCAGGTTATAACAAACTCAAGTAATTAAGTAAGTAATAAAAGCTTGTGTCTGGAATAAGGATATCAAGTAAGAAATCAGAAAGGTGAAAATGTGCCTTAAAATGGCACTGAAAACCAGCTAGATGCAAAGGAAATAACCACAAAGGAAATGCTTAGAAACTGCCAGAGATGCCTCTGCATAAATTAAGTCAGTCCGTGTCAATCACAACAGAAGGATCATTCCAGGGATGGGGCATCCACAACTTCTTTGGGCAACCTGCTCTGATGTCTCATTACTCTCATAAAAAAGATAGGTTTTTTTGCCCTATATCTAATCTAAACCTACTTGCTTTTAGTTTAAAACAGTTACCCCTTGCCCTATCACTATGGGCCCTGCTAAAAAGCTTCTCTCCATCTTTCCAAGGCCCTCTTTAAATACTGAAAGACCACAATAAGGGCATAGAGCAACCATAGAATCCCAGACTGGTTTGTGTTCGAAGGGACCTTAAAGCTCATCCAGTTCCAAGCCCCTGCCACGGGCAGGGACACCTTCCACTAGAGCAGGGTGCTCCAAGCCCCTGTGTCCAACGTGGCCTTGAGCACTGCCAGGGATGGGGCAGCCACAGCTTCTCTGGGCACCCTGTGCCAGCGCCTCAGCACCCTCACAGGGAAGTCTGCCTAAGAGCTCATCGCAATCTCCTCTCTGCCACTTTAAAGCCATTGCTTTCATGTGTTGGCGTTGACCAGCTTAGCAATTCAGAAGGCAACGGTAGACTTTCCAGGCACGTTTCCTCACCTTTCTCACCCCGTTCCTCTCCACCTTCTCCATGCGCTCTCCTAGTCTCTCTTTTTTTATGTCTTTCTCTATAAAAGTGCATTTGGAACACAGAGCAGTGAAGTTTTAATGGAGTATAAATCTGCCACCCTGCTCTGTGCTGCTCTGAGGGCAATTAAAACGTGAGCATCACCACTGCTGTCAGGCAGGTGCTGCGAGTCCCACTGACATTTTTATATGATAAATTAGGTTTCACTCTGTTCCCTCCATTCCCCCTCTCCAGACCTCAAACTGAGCTGCCCAGGGACTCATCAGTTGAGAGGGGTTAGTGGGAGGGCAATGTCAGTGCTGCTGCTCCATCTGAAGACACGGGCATGGTTGGGATGAGCAGGATGCTGAGATTGACACTGAGCATTTCTGCTGCTCCTTAGTGTGTTTGCTGATGCCCACCCCATTTTTGCTGGCCAGTCCTGATTAACAGGAGTGATGTTGGCATCCACTGAACTCATGTGCCCTTCCAGAGGACATCAGCTGCTGTGTTAGGTGCCCATGGAGAGTGCAGACCTTTTGGACAATGGAGGATATAGAAGATCTGGGTGGATTTTTGTGTGTGATTTCCTGAGCTATCCATGGCCAACACAAGGGTTGGGGTGGTCTCTGGGCTGCAGGGTTGATTTGTAAGGCTCACCCATTCCTGCATGGTATGTTAGGCTGATGACAAGCATTCACGTCTAGCCATAGGGCTTATGGTTGCTGGTGCAACCAGCAAAGGTCTGGCCCAACACTTAGTGAAGGAACCTCTCTGGGGAGGACTGAACAGCACTAAAACCCCTTCAGTGAAACCCAGGCAGCCTCTTCACTGGAACTGACCCCCCCTTTGTCTACGTTCCCAGGCTCAGCATCACCTGTGACAGCACCGAGTACGAGATGAACCACCTTTACCCAGCAGTGGCCGAGAACGTCCACGAGTGCTACCTCCAGAAGGAGCCACTGCTCTTCAGCTGTGCGGGCTACAACACCAAGTACCGGCGCCTGTGCCCGTGCCGTGACTACCGCAAAGGACAAGTGGCTCTGTGCAGGGACTGCTTGTGACCCGGGGGTTGTGTCTGCGACACACAATGTGCATCGAGTGGCTTTCTCTCAAAGCTTCTGCAATAGCCGAGGGAGGTGGGACAGGTCCCTCCCGGCGGGTCTCAGACCCTGGGGTTGTGTCGTCCACCAGTCAGCTGTGAATGACCATGTCCTGACCTTTGGTTTCATTTCCTCCTTGAGGAGCATCGTCCAACCGCATCCGAACCCACCTGGACCTGGTGGCGCTGGGACAGGGTGACGGGGAGAGGGGGTGATGGGAGCATCCTTCCCCTCCTCTGGCAATGGGAGAAGCCACCAGCAGACTGCAGTTTCAGGGGTTTCATCCTCTTTGAGCATCCGAGGTTGTTTTATTTATTGATTTATTCCTTTTTTAACCCTCCCCACCTTGACAAGTGGTGAATTAAAGGGGAAGCAACACCCAGCCCTTCTGTGGGAGTCCTTGGGCAGAGCTATGTTGGGGGCATAGGGGGTCTGCCAGTGTCCACTTTGGTTGTAGGGAGGAGAAAGCCCCTATGAGCAGCTGGGTTGGATGGACCCAGAGCGGTCTGCACCAGCGTTGCCCCCAGGATGAGCCAGTGGGAGATGGATGGGCCCCAGGAAGAGAAGGATGGGGCTAGGGAGGGCTCTCAGGAAGGATGCTGGTCCCCTGGGTGATGGTGCTGATTGGGCAGAGGTGCCCAAAGTGAGTCCCCCTCCAGCCCTCAGGCTGCTCTCTGCCCTGCTGGGCTGTGCATGGAGCTGTACATCCCTCCAGGGACCCAGGCACTGGAGGTGGCAGCAGGGGTATGGGGAGTGCTCCGTGTTCAAATGAGTAATGTCCTATCTCAGCGTGCCCCAGATGTGGCAGGCACAGGGAGAGGTGAGCTCCAAGCAGCCATCTCCCATGATGGGCTTCTGTTTTCTTCATGCCACTCGCCTCACTGCAGGGGGGGTTCCTGCTGCTGATGTTTCCCCCCTGGCAGGTCCCCTTGGCTGGGTTAGTGCTGCCTGGGCTGACCTGGTTTGTAGGGTTGCTCACTGGAGCAAGTGTGTTGGTGCTCAGACCTCCTGTCGCTTGGAAGCGTTTGATGGTGAGATTCCTGCATCCCATAAAATGGGTGGCTTGAAGGTTACAGGCTGGAAACTCCGTCCTAGAACATTCCCGCATGGAGCAGATCCCAGCTCAGCAGGCGAGGTGCTGTGCAGCCTGTCCTGGCAGTGCCACTACAGGGTGCCAGGCCCTGGTAGGCTTGACTGCCTGGCTCGAGGCGACTGATGGAGAGCAGTGTCATGGCAGGATAAGTGCATGAGGTCTCCCCTGCCATCCGGCTACTCACTGGATCTGTGTCATGCAGTCCTGGCATCTCCAGCCCATCCTGCCTGTGCCTCAATGGCTTACAGCTGGGTCTGGGGAGAAAATCCCATTCCTTCCACTGTGCAACTGGGCAGATCCCAGCTCCCCTTTGCCATCTCCCTGCTCTGGTCCCAGGAAGGGGAATACCACAAGGTGCTCGTGTCCTGCAGGCATCCCTTCACTGTGCCACATCCTGCAGATGAAGCAGGAGCTGGAGACGCTGCCGTTATCCCACAGCAATTTGTCATCTTCAGTGCGGAATTGCACTGGCAGCCTCCATCCCGCAAGGGGAAGGATTGATCAAGTAATTCTTGTCTTGCAGCCAGCGTGTGTATAAATAAAAGTGCACAAACCTCTCTGCAGAGCTGAACAACAGCACCCCATGCCCCTCTACAGCACCTTTCATCTCAGTCTCAAAGGCTGCTGCTGTGGGTACTGAGTGGGCAGGAGCCAGCCCAGGATGTTTGTAAGCAGGAACCAGCAGTGATTCACTTCCCGGGGCTGTGAGGACCAAATAAACCCTGGTTTTATAAGGGTTCTAAGGGAGCTTTAAAGACCAAGAGGCTCAGAATGCCTCCTGGGGCAGTGCTTATTGCACAGCAGCTCCTTGGGCAGGTTTCTGCAGCGGTTCTGCTCAGATGCTTTTAAAACAGGCTTCAGGCCAGCGCCTGCCTCCCACCACAGAGTCCCAATTATCCCTTGGCAGGAGCATTCTTCTCCAAGCTGAAATCAAAGGCGGCTGGCTCACCTTCACTGCTGCCATGGGGAATAAGGATCTGTCTGGAACCTTGCTGGATCTTGAGCCAGCCTCTAAATCTGGGTGATGGGGCTGAGTAATACTCTGGTATCGCCTGTCGCTTGTGGATGCTGGATATAACAGGGACTGGAGTGTGGATGCTCCTGCCTTGTCCCGTGTGGAGCATCCCCTGCGAGCAAGGGGTGCCTTGGTCTGTAAAATCCCATGTAGGGACAAGGTGGGGGCTTGGTTGGTTCAGTTAATGCTAACCTGGGGATTAATGGTGCCTTTGGGTGCAAAATTGGCAGCAAATTGTGTTGGGTGTACGCCAGGGCTGCCTGTGGGGCTTATTGGTTCCTGCAGCTCCTGGGCTCCCTGACACAGAGGTGGCTGCAAGGGTGAGCAGCAGTTCCTGCAGGATTTGGTGTAAAAGAGAAGGGACTTTGTCACGGAAGTGCTTTTTGTCTGCCTGTTTCTGGCCCTGGCTGTGTCTGAGCGATTGCTGGAGCATCCTGCTGCCTTCCTGAGCTCCTGCCCGAGCAGGTCTCCAGCCAGGACACATTTCCATCTGGAAGGGATGTCTGAGAATAACAGACATTAAATTCACTTTTTATTAAGTGGAAGCATGGAAGAGATGTAAAGGGAAGCCGAGGCACCACCATATGAAAGAGATTCTAATTACCATAGCTAATTACAAAGATCAAATCCTCAGCTGGGAAGGGGACACTGTGTCAAAGCTATGAATAAAATCAATCCATCCAAAATCAAATGAGGTGCTGTCAGCTACACCCCGTGATGCTGGTGGATGGGAGAGTCTATTTAACAACCAGAGTGTGTGTGTGGGGAGCCCCTGGGGTCTCCTTGAGGCAATGGGTCTGGCCCTGTTGATGGCATCCATTGGGCAGAGCCTCCTGTAAGGTTTTATTCTTCAGCCTGTTTTCCTCTTCTGGCAGCAGTAAAACCAGGACAGGCGTGTCAAAAGGATGGTGCTGTTGTGGAAATCCATTTTCCATACCTAGAAATGGAGCCAGGGGCGATTTCTGTTTCTGAGCCTCACTCTTGTTGGTAATTCCACTCAGAACTTCATTTTTGGAGTCTGGGGAGGTTTTTCCCTCGTTTCTAATGCTGGTGGCATCAAACCCTTCCCTTGCCAGGGAAGCTGGGGGCAGGGACTGGTGAGAGGGCCACTGGTCCCAGCCCCGGTGTCCCTGCACAGCATCCTGCTGCCGGCTGGACATCTCTCCCTGCACCAGCATCCTCTGCTGCAGTGGCTGGGCTGCTGTTGGCTCCCAGAACAGCAGTCTGGGCTGTAAATCACAGCTGGAGGGAGGTAATGGGGCTGCTCCGCTCTTATCTGGGGCTTTATTAGGAAATCTTTAAGTGGCTTTTCCCTCCTGATCCCTCCCTTATCGGCAGCCGGGTAAAGCGGCAAATTTCATCCCCGATGTGGACAGTCCAGGCAAAGAGAAACCCATTTATTTCCCCTAACGGGTTTATCGCTAGATCAAGGAGCTGCTGAAGATGTAAGCACCGGTGGTTATTTCCCCAAGTGATGGATCTAGCTGCCACACAGCCTGCGGTAACCAAAGCACGCTGCCTGACAGGGATGTCTAATGGACCTACGGTCGGGACTACTGGCTCATATATTTCAAGGTCTTGATTTAATTGAGTCCTGTCTCCCTGGTGTCAGGCTTTTCTTCTCTTTTCCTTTTCTTTTATGACTATTTTCCCCCCTTTAGAAAGACTTCCCGAAATAAACTCGCGCGTTTCATCTCCTGCCTCTTCCCTCATCGCTCGCTTTCAATTAGCAAATTGAAAAGCTGTCCTCAGACCCTGACTGAAAAGAGCACTGAAATCTTTTGCCTTTTTTCTGCCTTTTTTTCTTCTTTTTCCTTTCTTTTTCTTTGGTAGAAAAGACTTGGGGGGGGAGGGGGGAAGGGGGTTGCAAACCCATTTCAAAGCTGTGGGGCTGAGCGTTCCCTTTTCTATCAGCTCAAGCAGTGATGCCCAGTGACACTCACAGCAGCTCCTTAGTGGAAAGCCATTAAAACTCTGGATCAATATTTTCTCAGGAGAGACAGAACCCCTTCAATGTTATTCCCCAGGCAGGCAGAGAAACACCAAGGAGCCATCCACAAGGCAGATTAAAACTGCTGAGGATGCAGGTTCTCCTACCAATGCCTGTGAAGGAATATTGGATGCCCCCCAGCCCAGGCAGCGTGGGAGCTGAACCAGGATCCTGCCCTCAGCATCCAGGTCTTCGGAAAAGGGGGAAAAATTAAAGGTTGGGAGGATGAGGAGAGGTAGAAGTGGGTTTTTTGGGGGGATTTAGGTGTATTTATAGGCCTTGACTTCCAGCCAGGGCCCCCACTGTCTGCAAAGGGCTTCAGGAAGGGAAAAATGTATGAATAATGTGGCCATTCCCAACACACGGCTTCTGGCTTTGGAAAGCCAGGAGGACAGGAGGTGGTGGGATGTGCAGCCCCTCTCCTCACTGCCTCTTGGACAGTTCCCATTACCTCTCACCTCCCAGTAGAGACCAGTTGGAAACAGGACAGAGGTTTGCTTTAAGTTTCAGAGCGAGCCATCAGACGTGTCAGCTTTTCTATAAATACAAACCAGAAAACAGGAAATAACCATCTGCCCTAATTTAGTTCCTTTCATCTGAGCATTCAAAGCAGCTGACAGCATCTCTAAGAAATAAGGACTTTGCAACCTGCCAGCCCCAGTTCCTTCCCAAATAACCCCAATTTCACGTCACTGAGACCAGGACCTGGCATGTCAGCCCGGGAATGGGTGATGTTCCTGATGCAGCCTGATGTGGCAACATCTGGATCAGTGCCAGGAGGATTGTTTATTTGCTTAATTAATAGAATTAATTAACTTTCAAGGGAGTGCTGAGAGAAATACCAGAAAGCTGTTGTGCTGTGTGCAGTGGTGGGAGCAGAGCAGGAGCCATGCATGGGAGTGAGGAGAGCCCGGCCATGTGGTGCTGGGGCAGATGTGAATCATAGAATCCCAGGCTTGGATGGGAGGAACATTAAAGCTCATCCAGTTCCAGCCCCTTGCCATGGCAGGGACATGTTCCAAGCTGTATCTCCCTTTCCCTGGCACTGCCAGCCCTTTGCCTCTGCTGTCCCCTGAGCCCCTGTGTGTGCTTTCCCCCTTGCCCTTTACTGTCACCAATTCCAGCATGCTGGGATTTCCTTGCACAGTTTACCCTGGAAACGAGGGAAGATGTTGCACCAGTTCTACCTCTGAAGGATCCTCCATCACCAGCCCTTCACTGCATCAGCTCTCATGCAGTTGCAATGGAGATGGTCCTCGGCCATGGCTTTCGCAACCTTTCTGTCCCTCTTCAAAGGCTCATTCAGTTTAGGTGTTGAGGTTTGAGCCACCTAAGTTCCTGTCCCCAAACCTTGTCATCTCCCCATCTAGGTCAAGTGAAGGGTGCTAAAGTGGAGCCTGGCTGGGTGTCACCAGCAATAGCAGCACCACAGCAATCTCTGCATCACATACAGTAGTGACCAGTCCTCTGCCCTTCCAGATGTGACCCAGAAGTGGCCAGAGAGAGGCTGGGCTTGGAACAAGAAGTTCCTAAAAGAAATCTGGGAGGCAACGGATTTCCACACTTAATTAACTCAACAAATTAATCCCAATTAAAAGCTGTAATTGGGATTATAGTGGTTAATCATCTTTCCCCCCAAGCAACAACCGTGCTATCTGCCTTCACTTCATCACAAAAGCAGAGCACGTGGAGTTCCATGGCCCTGGCACCAGAGCTACCACTGCCACCACCCTGGAGGGGATTGGATCGGGTCTAGTACCCCTGACATGCTGCTCCCCAGGATGGGGGCATGGAAGCTGCTGGGTTAGGGAGCAGTGAGGGGAATAAATGTGATCAGCAGGTCCATCCCTCCTATATGGCTCTTAATCACGTTTATTGTCCCATGGGTGCCAGTGGTCTCTGGACCCATTGGAGTCCCAGCAGCAGCTCAGGACTGAGCCCAGCACTGGCTCCAAACCTCCCCTGCTTCCCCCCACTGCTCCTGAACCCAGCGGAACCTCAATGCCTCTTCCCTGCACCCCATCCTGCTCCTGGAGCTTCCATGGGAACATCGCAGCACAGCTTTGTGATTCATAGAATGATAGAATCCCAGGCTGGTTTGGGTTGGAAGGGACCTTAAAGCTCATCCAGTTCCAACCCCCTGCCACGGGCAGGGACACCTTCCAC